>QDHC01001038.1:735427-765379 GCA_013186455.1 Papilio dardanus tibullus | reverse complement strand
AAACCTCGTCGTTGTGGAATGCCAACCATCGAGGTGGTGACGATGGAAGTTGGCACTCTGTCTACTCGTACGAAGACGGAACTCAGCGGCAGGGATCGTTCCAAACAATTCTTCGGAACACTCCCCATGGTACATGTTTCGTATGAAAGTGGAAAATGGGGCCAGCTCCGCTCAGCTCAGCTCTTAACTCTTGCGGTGGGCGCTCACCTTTAGCACAAAGATATCGAATACCGTGTTAAATTTCTCAACCTTCATTATTTCACAAAGCAGAAATTGTAGACAAGAATTTGTATTCTTTTTCTGAGCCCAAAGCATTGGACCAAAAATGTTGCACATATAACATTGGCGTGAAATTATTCCGTTCTTAGTCCGGCGATCGTCTGTACTGCATGTGGGTCAATGCATCGTGCGAATGATCTTTATCAAGTTAAGGTCGACGGTAACAAGACCAAGTTATTGCCGTTGTTTTGCACTTTAGTGTAACACCAATTTTGGAACAACGCAATCAAGCCACTGACTCACTGGGGTTTCTAGGTTGGCAACCACACGGCGGTACAATGATGAAATACATCGATACAAGTATCGAATTATATTGGTTAATGTTTACAAACCGATGTTTTAATGATACAATTTAAATTAAATAACTCATCTGATGATAATTGATCGCTTGCCAACATCCTCCTACGAAAACGTTGTTACAATCATAATAGCATTATTAGAGGAATTTAAAAATGCTTCGTTCACGTTCACTACCACAGTAAAAGTACTTTAAAGTATCATAAAAGTATTCCAGACTACACAAGAAGACCTACGTAAGAAATATTTCTAATTCCACACATCGTGGAATGTATAGAAAAAATATTGTTTGCTGTAAAATGTATCATAGTGATGTAGCGAGCCGTAGGAGCAAGCCCGAAAACACGTAAGAGCTAAATTGGCACTCAGATATTCATTCAGCGAACAAACGGCAGCCGGCTCCTAGCTGCCTTATGTTATATTCAGCATTTATACCAACCATGTTATTGTGTGTAATCCACAGGATATGTATTCTCTCTATTAAATATAATACAATCGCACCAATGTATGAAGATTTTCAGTTACAAAGAAAAGCCATTTAGACCACTCACCAATAAAAATCTTCTTACAAAACGTTATTAAAGAAACAAAAATCAAGCCTCAAATTCGTTTCTAAACTAACACAAAAACACACCTTTAAAGTGTTCACGATTAATTACTTAAAAAAAGCCATCAAACGGTTGACAGAAACAGAAAAGTATGTCAGACTGTAATCCAATTATTGTAGGACACGATTGAATCTCGATGTCGGCGTCGCTTCATTAATTACATTAGGCCGGTGCGGGAGCGACGACAAGGAAAACTGTTATTGACTCAGCTCGCATCCCCACAACCTCCCACCCCTTGGACACCTTCCTCTTCCTTCTGACGTCAGCTTGACAAATAGATATAATTGAAACGTGACGTCGTAAACGTGACGGTGCCGGAGCTGACGTCACTGACGTAGGAGCCGGGATGCTGGGTCCGGGTCACGGCCAGGCCGGAGCCCAAGAATTATCGATTGCATGTCCTTGTACCTTTTAATGGCTACATTTTGATAACTGTGTAACTGACGATCGGTACGTGAAGAAAGAAATGAATTACGGTAATTACAAGCTGAGGATCGAAATTTTTAGATAAGTGTAGTAAACATGGAATCTCAAACGTTGCAGTCAAAGTATGACTTCCAAAAGTATTATCGAATTGCATTAAAAATGACATATCTTTCATTTATTCAATTGCAGTCAAACCTGGATAAGCCAGAAACCACTATAAGCGAGACAAATATCGAGGTCCCTTCGACTCTGGCTGAACCAGGATGGTTCGACATATCTTTTAAGTAAATGAAAAACATTCTCTATCAACTGCACATTTTTCAGGGAAAAATGGAACATAACCTAATAAATCAAACACTGGCATTCAGCAATAGAAGTGAAAAAAAAAAGTAAAAATAGCGTACCTGGTAATATTTTATTACCGTGACGAGTTGCCGTGGTATTGGGTGAGTAGAGTAGCGCAACTACGATGCGCCAAACTTTTTTTACGATGGCCTGCAGCGTTGGAAACTAGCCAGCATAAGTTTTGGGGATCCATGCGCCAAAATCAATAACATATCAAAACTATTGTCGGACACGTTTCATCTATTGCTGAGTCGCAAAACACGAGAAAAATAAAAAAAACAACATTGGTTTAATCATATTGGATTACGTATCTTTCGGTTAGACAACAATAAATTACACTGTCTCGGCAAAACAATTGACAATTGACAAGTACCCAAAAGATGATCAAATTGACCAAAGAATTAGATTACCTTGTTATTATATGTAGGACTTCATTAGTATGTATTCGTCACAAACTGTAGTCATTCATAATGTGGGACGCTTTAATGTTTCGTACAAATAAATCAGTGATCTGTCATTTGTACACTAATTAACGTTCGACCTTCTAACGTAAAACCCTCGGCATTTACCTGACACAAATATAAACAAAGTGAGATATTGTTTTATAAATATAAACGTTTCTCCTGTCTCTTCTCACGTGTCCTTAATTATCAAATGCATTTTTTTTATAAGCGAAGGGGGCAAACGAGCGGCTGTATCACCGAGGTGATGTTCGACGCCCATGGACATTTGCAACACTCGAAGAACCGCAAATGCGTTGCCGGCCTTTAAGGAATAGATAGGCTCGCTTCTTGAAGGACCCTAGGTCGTAGCAGTTTGGAAATCTTTTGTGTGTATTGAAATAACTAAAAAACTATTGGGCCGATTTTATAAATTCTTTCATTGTTAGAAAGCTACATTATCACCGAGTAAAATAGGACATATTTTTATTCCGCGCGGACAAAGTAAGCAACAGCAACTTTAATGAAGTAGTAAAATGTGTTACACATCTACTTATTGTAGAAAAAGGGAGAATTGTGTACCGGGGTCAAACCCAATCTTTTAGTAAATAGCGTGAGTTGTTGTTTTTGTTATTAACGTAGAAAGTATGTAAGGAATTGTGCTAGTTATATCATCTAGAATGGTAACATTACTTAGAAAGAGAAAGACATAGAAATGGCAATAACGTATACGGTTGAGGGACAAAAAAAGCCTTAGACTACATAATACGTATGTTGTGTGTGCATCACTTTACGGTCTTAAACCAATAACGGTCTTAACCTTTGCCAGGGACGTATAAAAAATTAGTTCACCGAAAATACGCTTGGAGCGCCACAATACTATATTATGTGCTTGGGTCATATTTCTGGACCCAAACAAAACAAAATCGCATTAGGAGAAAGGGACCAAAGATCTTTGTCACTGTCTTTGTCACGTAACGTATATTTCGTATGAATGTGTCTCAGTCGCTGTCAGTATGACATATGTCATGTCTCATCCGATTCTTTTAATCTATGTAACACTATCTCGGCAACGTCACAGGCCCGACGACAAGCTAACGACGCCCGGACCAAAATAAAACTCGATGTTAGCCGCGATTAGCTGTTTTGGTGAATCACTGGAGAAAGACTCTTTGTCTCATACGAGTAAAGTTATTTAAAATTTCAATTTTAATAACAATCATTAGTATATTACTAGAGCCAATATTTTTTTTAAATATTATTTATTGGTGTATTACAAAAAGTAAGATCCTATACTGTCGAGAACGACATTCCTTGCGGAAAATTAAGTTTTTATTAGTACTAAACTGTGTGTTAATAATTAAAGGGATGATAATACTTTTCAACGATGAAGGCAGCAGGACAGAGTAATTATTTATTACAATGTAATTAATGATTACAATATAAACAGCCAAAATGTGAAAAGTGTTGAGACAGAGTAACAAAACCTCGGAGCGTTGCACCGTGACTAGACTAGGGTTGCCAAAAATATTATATTTCATTAAATATGTCAGACATACATGCACACGTATGAAAGTACTAATTAATACGTAAAATAAAATAAAAAAAAATGTATTTATTTTGGTTATAGTGTTAAACAAACAAATCTTTATAAACTAAACTAAATTAGGCTAAAAACTCAAGCGTTGCTTCGGTGACGGTACCGACTAGTTTAACGAACGTGTGAGTTTTTAACCGTTTAATTTTAGTTTATAAAGATGTCTCATGAAAGTTTAAATAATTAAACAAATCTTGATGAAACTACTACTTACTTTTAGTCAAAGGAATACCTTTTTATAAATCATTGATACTTTTTGTTTCTTACTTCACGTGGCATTACAATCGAGTATAGATCAGCTTGTAAACAAGGAATAAGATAATTATTTATTATTAGGCAACCCTATATACGATGCGGTCACAATGCGGTCGCAGCGGCTTCCGTTACCGTCTCACGGCACGTAAGCCAACACCGACAGACGGCGGCGCCATTGTCCCTACCTAACACTAGACCAGACTAGTCTAGTCTAACCTAACTTTGATACTAAAATATTGCGAAAGAGACACCTAGGCGAGAGATCTCTTCATCTCACGTTCTTTTCTCTATAATTTAACCTAAATAATCTGCAATTTTAAATACAAGGCAAGATATGAACCCACTTTAGAGCGTAAGCCAATAGGGGAACCGAATTGCCACGGACATATCTGACTAATATTGTAAATGTAAAAAATTGGAAGGATTTATGTACGTTTGAAGGTATCTCCGGAATGGATGAAAGTATTCCGAAAAAATGTTGCACACTTGTAGAACAATAAATAGGTTTAGGAATTAGGAAGAATAAATAGGTTTAAAAGTTTTTTTTCAATTCTACGCGGACGTAGTCGCGATCGACAGCTAGTCTAACACACTTGTGAAGACACGCAAGAAACTTTTTTAATACAAAAATGCATTTAACATTTCAAACGAATTACTTGTTGCGATGTGCGCTAGGACCGTTAGTCTTGTCTAAAAACTTTTATGTTTGCAGCAACGGTACAAATATAAGCCTGCATACGGACGTTTTTTATCGTCGGCATTGTCGCTTTTTTTACACCTTCACCTTCACTCAGATGACTGCTGTAAAATGACACTTTTTTCCAACGCTGCGCGATAAAAAATCGCTCGTGTGAATAGAGATTAATGTTTCGGTTACGCTTTGTATTTTAGACAATTCTTTTTATCTCACTATTCTACGAAGGATGAATCGGGCGTTTATACCTGAGGACTATAACGTACCTCTACCTTACGTACCATTTTTAAGCGACTTCCAACAGGAGGTTATCAAGTCAATGATTTTTGATAGTTTTTAAGGAGGGAAAAGTGGGGGAGCGGTTTTACTTGATACCACAAAAATCGCGAAATTAGTTATGCCTTTAGACATCTATACTAATATTATAAAGAGAGAAACTTTGTATTTTTGAATTTTTTTATTTTTGCATGTATTGATATACTTAACTCAAGAACTACTGGGCCGATTTGAAAAATTATTTCACCATTATAAAGCTACATTATCCCCGAGTAACATAGGCTATATTATTAATTTCCACGCGGACAAAGTCGCGGACAACAGCTAGTCTAAAATAAAGTTGGTTGCAAAACCATCGCGTACGTTTACACGATAGAGATGCTCAAAAATGACCTTTAACCCTTCCTCTGCATACCATTTGTCTTAATTAAGTCGTTTTTTTGATTGTAAAAAAACCGCTATTTCTCAAGTCTGTTTACTTTGCAAATTCTGCATTATAAAGAATTTCATAACATAAATAAAATATAAATCAGCACATTGCTGACCCACTGGTAGATTCCAAGAACCTGACATAAACAAGCTCTGACCTCAAAACTGGCCGCTAATTAAAAAAAAATATGCAATATATTTCCGTCTATCCAATACAATAATGAGGAAAGATTTCATAGTTTTAATTCTGGATAAACCCATTTTTATTATTATTATAAAGAGAGAAACATTGTATTTTTGTTTGCATTGAAATAACTCAAGAACTACTGGGCCGATTTCAAAAATTCTTTCACCATTAGAAACCTACATTATCCCCGAGTAACATAGACTATATTATTTAATTCCACGGGGTAGAAGTAGCGCACAACAGCTAGTTAGTTATAAGCTCTCGCCCAAATTCATCTGTGCGTAACTAGAAAAAGCCTAGTAGCCTTTGTCCTTCCATACTATGTTCTACATCTGAATAAAGCTTCATAGAGATACATTGAGCCGTTTTAAAGATATCTTGAAACAAATATCCATCCAACCTAATTTTAGCATTTATAATATTAATGATATTAATATTGTTAACTCTCCTAATATTAACCTTCACACATAACCTCACACCTTGTAAATGAGATTTTTTTCTTTGGGTTGATTCAAACTTAGGCGAATTAACATTCTATATAAAAAAAATATATGCTTGCTGTCTATACATATTTTATCACTAGATATCGATTATATTGGTATTGAACATGAAATTTTAGGTTTGTTAATTATTATTTTTTAATAATTAAATTTAATGTGGGCACTGACCAGCATCACATAGTGCTTAAATACTCCAAGTAAATACTAGAATACGCCTTATCCATACAAAAATTACAATTTATACTAAAATTAGTAAATTCTAAATATTTCTAGCAAAACATTGTTCTCATTTAATTGTATTATATTAGTTACCCTTAATTTGTGATGTAATGTCATTTTATTTCATACTACTTGTTGTGCGCGACTTCGTCCGCGTGGAATTAAGTAATATAGCCTATGTTACTCTGGGATAATGTAGTTTTCTAATGGTGAAAGTGTTTTTGAAATTGGCCCGGTAGTTCTTGTGTTATTTCAATACAAACAAAAATACAAAAATACAAAGTTTCTCTCTTTATAATATTAGGATAGTATTTTTCACAAAATTACTAAAAATATGAAATACCATAATAGCCGCTACGGAATTAGATGTGATTTTATTTACCAATTTAAACTTTAATTGAAACAAACTATACCTCTTAATACAGATAAATACAAATACAAATAAGTTATTGGTAAAAAAATTACACATATATATCTATACTAATATTATAAAGAGAGAAACTTTGTATATTTGTTTGTATTGAAATAACTCAAGAACTACTGGGCCGATTTCAAGAATTCTTTCACCATTAGAAAGCTACATTATTCCCAAGTAACATAGGCTATATTATTTAATTTCACACGGACGAAGTCGCGCACAACATCTAGTCTTTTTAAAGAAAAATAATTGTATCAGGTATTACACTAACAATTGCTATAAAAAAATGTAATACTTGTAACAGCTAAAAAAAATCCTCAACAGAATAAAAAGCTATCGGTATGAGCCAAGATTTTAGTTTCTCCTAAACCAGTGAGTTCAGCTTTAAGAATAAAAGAACATATCAATTATCTCTTGTTTCTGCTCACTAATGAGTTTAACTATTACTTGTCTATTGATAAAGGTAATGACAAAGCATGTTTAGATAACAAGTTTTTATAAATTTTGTGAATATATTTCTTTGAAATTTTTATATTTATGTACATTACTGCTACAACGGCTGCAAAAAAGTACTGTTATCTATTTTATAAGGAAAATTAACAAATAAACAAATAAAACTCATTGACTTGATAACCTCCTTCTGTTGGAAGTCGGTTAAAAAGTAAAAAGTAGGGTAGTAATATATTTTCCAAGTGTTTCAATGGCATCTCTAGTATATTCTTACATAGATTATGACCAAAGGCTTTTGTCTATCAATAGCTGGACATAGGCGTTCCCTAATGCTATCTACAATGCTCCTACTATGAATGATAGAAAAAAATATATTTACAATCTACCTACATTTATATTTTAAACTATACAAAGTTCATATGCATTATAATATTGTTGGTAAACAATATTAGATGTTTAATACCTTAAAAATAAATTTACATACTTTGGCAAAGGGTATTATATATATGTCCTCTAGGATTAAATAATTGTGGATAATAAAGTGGGTATTGTAGTCAAATAGCAGCACATTGTTATTATGCCCAGCTGTTAAGAATAGGCCTTAACCCTTTCAGAACTGAATTATCTTTTGTTTTTGTCCGATCGATATTAAATTTTATGTGTACAATTGTGTACGCCTGGTGTGAAAGGGTTAATACAGTTTTTGAACACAATTTTTTAATGTGTAAAACTTATTGGACATATTTGTAGTTAATGTAGTTATTTTATACATTGTATTTATCACTTTAGACATTTAAAATAAACTAAGGTATATAAATGTATCCAATTACTCTTTCTGCTTACCTTAATTTTGGATCTGTGTTTTTTCACTAGTATTAAAATTCCACAATAAATTTTATACAACAAATTTTACAAATATTTTCACAATCAATTTCGACGTAAATTAACATATGTGTACGATAACGAATCATGAAAATAAATTACATGTCTATATATCAACGTTGTAGGTATAAGAACAAATGCATAAATATGACATTTATCCTTCGCCATTTTCACCTGATTTATTTTAGCGAATTCACCAAATAAGCAAACATTAAAATGTGATATAAACAAACTACATAGTTTGTCCTAATATAAAATTTAACAATGTTAATAATAAATTCCCGGAAAACTTATTACAGCCTAACAAATGTGTAAAATGGCAGAAGGGGGTCGACTTACCTCAATATCGGCATTAGCAGCGGCGTTGGAAGGTTTATGGTCAGAATTATTTTGTTGTTCCTTTACTAGATTGTATAAAACTTTCGAATCGTCGGTAGAAATATTTGTGACACTTTTATCTGGGGCTTTCGGTTCCTTATCATACTCCGGTGAAGGAGCCATCTTGAAGGAAGAGCAATCAGACA
This sequence comes from Papilio dardanus tibullus, assembly GCA_013186455.1. Taxonomy (NCBI): domain Eukaryota; kingdom Metazoa; phylum Arthropoda; class Insecta; order Lepidoptera; family Papilionidae; genus Papilio; species Papilio dardanus. Next base: position 756,553 of record QDHC01001038.1, on the reverse strand, counting down.
GATGACACAAGTCTTATGACTTTAGCACACTCAAATCACCCTCTCCACCTTTTCTTGTTGTTTCACTGCCTTAAAATTAAATCATTATGATTTATTACTTTATTTACTACACATCTAAAGTTCTACAAAACAGAAAAACCGAATTCTTCATTTTCGACAGATTCCATCTAACATTTTTCCAATTTTAATGAATAATGGTGACTTTTGTACGGATCGAGCGCCCTCTACTGGCATAACATTTCTGAACATTTCTTTTAACAGTTTAAAAATAATATTTTAATAGCCAGCAACACCTTATTCAAATCTATTTTAAAACTAATCTTCTACATCTAATATAAGACTTAATCGTGTTAAATGTTTTACGAAAATTACGAAATGAACACAAATTAATACATTGGGGGTCGTTTTATACAAAGGAACGTCCTAGGGATACGTAGTTATTGCCGTATTAAGATTTCGAATAAATATCTTTGGTTTTATATGTGAGAAAAACTGAAAACCTAAAACTAAAATAAAACATCAAAAAAATAATAAGTACTTCAGAAATAAAAGGAGTTTTAATTTATTGTTATCTGTAGACTTTATAGTCTCTAACTCAGTTGTCAAAAATGTCGAATGTCAATCAAATGTCACTTTGGCTTGACTTTGGCTTTCGGTACGGAAATTATCGATGCGTATCTGAGAGCAGAAAAAGTTAATTCATAGGATTTTCAGCTTATTTGCATTGTTAATTACATAAAACACTAAAAACTTTAAAATGGGTGAGACCAAGGAAAACATTTTTCTTTTCGTTCCCAATATAATTGGTGAGTAATGTCCCGGTATACGTTATCGATTTATTAAGATTTTGCGTCATTGTTTATATTATATATTCCAGGATTCGCTCGTATCTTCCTTGCTATTATAGCATTTTATTATATGCCCACCCACTGTGTGTTGGCTTGTATTTGCTATGTAACGTCTGCTTTATTGGACGCGGTCGATGGACATGCCGCAAGATATCTCAATCAAAGTACGTAGAACTTATCTATATATTTTAATTTAATTAGTCCCAACTATTAGTACTGTTACTAAAAGTTAAGTTCTTTTAGATATAAATGATATAATTAGTATTAGTAGTTCGACCCACGGTCGGCTCCATTTTCCGCAACTTTTCCGCAACAACTGTACCCATATATTTGAATATCTTCGCCGATATGTGCAGGTTGCACCACGATGTTTTCCTTTACCGCAAGAGCTTCGGGTAAATATGTACTAAAGAAAATCGAAAAACATATCAGGTATACGACGGGATTCAAACTCGGGACCTGCATTTTACAAGTCAAGAATCAAACCCCTGAGCCACCGACACTCAAATTATATAGTTACTTCACATCATATAAGAATTAAGTTTGAATTAAAAAGTAATGACTAAAACAATGATTACTGGGTTATTTAACTCTAAAGATCCATCTAAAGAACTAAACTACTTGTTGTGAAAATAATAAGTAACTGTAGCTGATATTTTCAATAAATATTTTTTCAATCTTTACTACCACACTCAGAGTTGTTTATCAATCATTAAATATGACACTACTGGGCACTATACAACTCTTTTATAGAGAACTTTATGTTTTGTTTGATGATATAAACTGGAATTATCCTTTTTCAGTGCATCTCCTCCTCTATAGATTAAGAGTAGGCAAAGCATCTGTAATTGCAGTGTATGGGCAGTGGTCGCTTTGCTATTTCAGTGAATTCAGGTGGCCACTTGCTCGTTTGCCACTTTATAATTAAAAAAAAAACTAAACCAACTCATTCTAGCGCCAATAGCCTAATGGTTTGGCGTATAAACAACTGATCTTGCAATTGTGGGTTCGAATCCCAACATTCAACTATTATTGTGAACCATATCTTAACACAAGCTTTTTCAAACTTACTTGGAAAGGTTAAGAAAATATTAGTACATTCACAAAAATCTACTAATATAAAAAAAAAATATACTATATTTGTATTTTAAAATATGTCTAAATATGTGTGATACAGGTACTAAGTTTGGAGCTATACTGGACCAGCTGACCGACAGAGCGGGAACAGCTGGTCTGATGATGACACTGGCAACATTCTATCCTCGTTATACTTTCTGGCTGCAAATGTCTATGGTCATTGATATAACTGGCCACTGGTTATATCTCCATACTTGTATGCTTCAAGGAAAGACATCTCATAAGTTTATTGATATGTCGGAGAACCCAATCATGCATGTTTACTATACAAATAAGACTGTTTTGTTCTTAATGTGCGCTGGAAATGAAGCGTTTTATGCAGCATTGTATGTAATGCATTTCTTTAGTGGACCTTCAGGTATGTTTTATTTATGTATACTAATAATATAAAGAGAGAAACTTTGTATTTTTGTTTGTATTGATATAACTCTAAAACTACTGGGCCGATTTCAAAAATTCTTTCACCATTAGAAAGCTACATTATCCCCGAGTGACATAGGCTATATTATTTAATTCCACGCGGACAAAGTCGCGAGCAACAGCTAGTTTATTTAAACTTTAGCACATTGTTAGTACAAGGAGGACTTAATGCGTAGTGGCAAAGGTTGTTTTTTTAAGTTTTTTAAGGTTGGCTAAACAATTTGCTATAGTCCTTAATAGTAACTACTAAAACAGCAATATGTTTTGTCTCTAGGTTATTGAATGTGAATTATAAATGGGATTGTTTTATAAAATAGCTTTTGCTAATGACTCTGTGCAGAATTAAAAAAAAAAACTTAATAGCCTATGTCTTTATCCTATGTTTATATCTGTGTAAATTTTTATTGAGATTCGTTGAGCTGTTCTAGAGATATCTTCAAACAAACATTCTGCTAAACTTTCATTGGCTTATTCTCTGTAGTTCGACCCACGATGGGTTCCATTTTCCGCAACTCCATTACTAGCGCGTATTTCCGTGACTCCACACATATCTTTAAATTTTATTTGCCGATATGTGCAGGCATCACGATGTTTTCCTTCACCTTAAGAGCGTCGGGTAAATATGTACATATGAAATTCGAAAATCGAAAAACATGTTGGTACATGACGGGTAGGGAACTCGGGACCTGCAGATTGCAAGTCAAGAGCTAAATCAGCCACCAATGCTCTCAGTACATCCTCTCCTTAGTAAATGAGGGACTCCGGAGCCTATCCTCAAGGTGTCCAGGCCTTGATTTTAATACATTTAGTTATATTTTTTTTTAGTATTGGGTGTTGGATTATTCAAGCTGATAGCACTCCTGTCTATGCCTGTGGCTGTGGTGAAGACTGGCATTACGATTGTCCATGTAATTGTGGCCGCTATCAACTTGTCTATCATTGATGTGAATGATAGAGCAGCTGTTGCTGAGAAACAGAAGAATTGAAGACATAACTGGTAAAATATCTATAAAGTCGGCTACAAATCTTCAGTCTTTACTGTACACTTTGACTGTGCAGTTCCAAATGGCACGTATGTCAGTTTTAACTGTAGAGTTCTCAGTTTTGTCTACACACGTCAGCTTTAACTGCGCAGTCGATCAGTACAGGTAAAACTGAGCGTTGTAGCTGGCTTTAGGATAGGGATGGTGAACCAATGACATGCCAGGAATGGCATAATTATGTTGGACATATACTGCTCATATTTATTTAAGCACTATGAAAAAAGTACCAGACGTATTGTTATTACAATGTGTGTCCCTTTTGGGACAAACTTGACTAATACCAGTGCTGTCGAATGTTTGTGACCCTATGTCTACATTAGACCGAGTTCGCGGAAAAAACGGAGACTTTTGCTTCGGCGTAAGGCTGTTTTTTGCGTAATATCGGTCTAATGTAGCCGTAGGGTAATGATCATAAAATTACTTGATGGCATGTCTGTGTTTATTTTTTTATTTAGAAAAATGGCATGTTATATTAAGGTTTGCCATTCTTGTCGTAGGATATAATGACGTTTTTTCCAGAAAAAGAATTAAGATTTCTCATTGTTTCCAGTGTCAAGTTGTATAAAAACATTGTTTTGTTAATTTCTTCGAAAAACTTATCGGAATTTCATAGTTTGATAGGATTTTTTTGTGTATGTGACTTATTTTTATGCAATGGAATTTCTATTTGTCAATTTTGTCTTGGAAACATTTAAAGTATGAATATTTGAAAATATTTTTTTACATTTCTTTTTGCATTTATAATATAACCCTATTTTGTGTATAATTCTAGTCAAATATACTAAAGGATGTTTCGATCATTGGACCGATCGTCCCAACGGAAATTTCTTTCCCATTGAGCCGATCAGACCAACCGTAATTTATTTACTATTCAGGCATTTCGGCCCAACGGAAATTGCTTTCCCATTAAACTGATCGGCCGAACGGGAATTCCTTTCCTACTGAGTCGATCGGTCCAACGGAAATTCCCTTCCTATTGAGTCCATCGGCCCAATGGGGAATGATTTCTTATTAAGTCGATCAACCCAACGGTAATTGATTTCTTATTGAGTCAATCAGCCCAACGGGAATTGATTTCCTATTGAGTCGATGAGCCCAATGGGAATTGATTTCCTATTGAGTCGATCAGCCCAACTCGAAACACTAATTTTAAACTACAGATGTAATCTGTATCTAATCAAATCCAGTTTATAATTAATATAAATGTAAGTTTCCAAGGTTTTTTCATATAAAGGAATTCAGAATTTTGTTGTATTTTCTATGCTAAATAATCATATCTTTTCCTTGTTTATTTGCTAGTATGAATAGGGTTAAAGATCTATGTAACTCGAATGATCCTGTTTTAGTATAATAAGGTATTACATAAATTTAAGTACAATTTAAATGATATTGTTGATAGCAATGCATTTATTTGTTTGAAGCTTCTTCCATAATTTCTATTTAAAAAAAAGCTTTGTGTATTTATACATTAATTTACTATATACTACATGTAAAAAAACCGATACCGTGTAATAATTATTCACTCCGCCCTACTTTATATAAAATGAATATTTATACATAACTATTTAATTGTATCTAGTTACAATAAAAGGTCTGAATTATTTGATCCCAATTGTATTTAAAACATGCCTTTTCATGAAAGTTGTTTTCATAAAATATTTAAATACTAGCTGTTGTGCGCGACTTCGTCCGTGTGGTATTTAATAATATAGCCTATGTTACTCAGGGATAATGTAGCTATCTATTGGTGAAAGATTTTTTGAAATTGGTCCATTAGTTCTTGAGTTATTTCAATACATACAAAAATACAAAGTTTCTCTCTTTATATTAGTATAGATTTGTTGTTTATTTTATAGTCTCACAGACTTAAAACTATTTGTAAAGCTTTTTATTCCTATTTTTATTTGGTGAATTATTCCTTTTTATTCATGTTATGTTATCATATTAGTGATATTTTTAATTTTATTAAATAAGTACTTTTATAATATTTCACTATTGATGTTATAATTAAAATGCATTTATGTTGTGAGTAGTAAATAAATATAACATAAAAATTTCGTCTTTCATTTTTATGAAAAATCCAAAATATATTCGTTGTAATTGTAGTAGTTTATTGTTTTTAGGACTGTGGGAAATATTTCAAAAGCCGGCTACAGACGATTAGTTTGCGACGGTGTACCAAAGCAATAAGTATGTAGCAGAAGAAGGAGGGTTCTTCTTTGATACGTCGCAAAATAATTTAAATATGAATAAATAATTTCAAACAATTGAAATATCTTGGCTAATTTAATAAAGAATGAATAACATTATTACTTGAATTTCGTTAAAATATGAAAGTAACATTAATAAAAAAATTTCATAGTAAATATGAATCTTGACCCTTAGGTGTCTTAGCTCTGAATGTCAAAAACGAATCAAAAAATCAGGAAATGCGGAATAATTTAAAATTTTGAAAATATTAAAGAAGGAAGCAAGTATTTTAGCTTCTTTTATACTTTCTAGCCATCATGGAGGTTTTAGCCACCATGATGACTAGAAACTAACGGCTTCGTTACAAGTTTCAACCGTACAGTTTGACTATAGTTAAAACTGACGTTTGTAGCCAACTTAACGTTATTTTTGATGAAATAGAAAATAAAAACTTATCGTTATTAAAGCATTTATTAAAATGTGTAGGCACAAGATATTACATAAAGAAAATGAAATGCACAAAATCTTATTGTTACATTGTTACTAAAGTAAATTAAATGAAAATATAAGTAAGAGATAAATCGCAAAATAAATCAAATCAACCTTTGAGGCTACTCATACCCGCTCTCATTATTTCGTCAACAAGAAGCAAGTTGCTTGCGATAATAGTGCAAGAGTTTAAAATCTGTTTCTTTACTATATAATTGTCTAATATACCCAAATCGCAAGGCTTGATAGCTTCTCCAGTGGTCAGATCTAGACCGATAGCGTCCGGACTGAGCCTAGACTCCTCTTGCAACTTGACGATGGTATCCTGTGCATCATAACCGGAGTTCACGGCCAGCATTTTAGGAATAATCAGTAAAGCTTCAGCGTAAGCTTGTATGCCCAATCGGGCTTTGCCTTTAACGGAATCTTTATACTTTTGTAGTTCCAAATTTGCTTTGATTTCAAATGCTCCGGCTCCCGCTACCACTGATTTATCTTCTATAGCGTTGTTTATAGCTCTCAGACCGTCGCGAACCGCGTCCTTTATTTGCAATAAAGTGTGCTTATTCGGCCCCTTTATAAGTATAGTAACCGACTGAGGATTCTTACATTCCTCAACAAAAGTATACTTTTCTTCCCCGAGGATATGTTCGTAGACCAATCCGGCGTAACCTAAGCAACTTTCAGTTAAGTCATCGACGGAGTTCATGGCGGAGCCCCCGCAGGCGAGCGCGAGACGCTCCATGTTGCGCCGCTTCGCTCTACGGAGCCCTATAATACCTTCTTTAGCGAACGCGTCTAAAGAGAGAGGGTCGATGCCCTTCTGGTTAATGACGACGAAGGTCTTGCCGCTGCCGTCGCAAACTTTTTTCTTTAAAGCTATGATCTGTAAGAAGTATTCAATATTACATATAAATATAACAAAAAAATGTATTATACTACATTTGGTTGTAACATTCATAATGACTAAAAGTTTTGCAGTTTTTTTTTACATTTGGCTAGCAACTTCGTCCGTGCGGGAATAAAAAAATAGTAACCATAGACTAGAACCCCTAGAAACTTTTACCATTAGAAAGTTACATTATTTCAGAGTATTTTTTTTATCAGAAAAAAATTTTCAAATCAACATTTATGATTAATTCCGATACATACGATTTTTTTTTATATTGATATAGATTTAATTGTTTAAATAATGAAAATCTATACCTTCTGAACCCTCTGATCGATGAAGTCCCTCTCAGCGGCCACCAGCTTGTCCCTCTCCTCCGCATTCTTGTAGAAGAAGCCAGAGTTGACGGTAGTCTTTTCATACTCGAGGGAGACATTGCATGTGAGGATAAAAGCGTTCTCAACGCGTTTCGGCATATCCGGGTGACGAGCGCCATGATCCAGCACCAGACCTGGACAGCCCAGGTTTTTTTAATGAGACGACACGGAACAATAATGCCTAAGCTTCATTAAACCGAGAGATAAAAACAGAGATTTTACTTCGGCGTAAGTTCAATTTAATCGACGGTCTAATGGGATGGGATGGGACATAATTTTTTAAATCTGTTCGAAATAAATCAGTGAGAGTAAATCGTTATTCATTACTATTCTCCCATAGTTTGCACAACTCGTTGGCATATTTTTTGTAAGGAAGAAATTTGTTTTTTGGGCAGCAAGGATTTTGCAACACAGTGAAGGAATCCTGACTACATACGTTTTCTAACATAATATTATCAAATCTTTTAGTATACATTCCAAAAGAAAACAGACAGACTACAATTTACAATAAAACTAGTAAATTCTGAAATATTTCTAGCAAAACATTTTCTCATCATGTTGGCAATCATTATTTTACCCTAAAGCCGAGTTCGCTATAAAAGCGAATTTTTGCTTCGGCGTAAGTTCATTTTTTGCGTGCGTCAAATATAAATTTGACATGCCACTACATTTCATCTTTCAATTAGTATAAAGCAGGGGCTATGTTTCCCGCGCTTACGACTTGCGCGTATTTCACGTGAACGTTACCTTTAACCAGTGTAGTTTCAGTGGCGGTCTTATGCTGCATCTGCATCAGTTCAATCATGTGAAGGTCTACCGGCTTGTCTGTCCTGATAGCCAGCACGGCGTCCACGCACGCGTCTGTCAGCACATCAGCTAGACTTGCATGGACCTTGAATTAGTAATATAACATATTTGTGATTGAAGAAAACTAATTTATTAAGTATTTCTTGTTATATAATTATAAGACTGACTATACACTTTCTTTTTATATTACTTTCTTATCCAAATCTTTCGTATTTAATGTCACTTTTTTAGGGAGTTATTATTGTTGATTTTTTTCAAAGAAAAATGTACCTTAGTTTTGAGTGATGTACGTGCCACATCTAATAAACTTTCTCTATTAATTTCAATTGGTATTTTCATAGATTCCAAAATTTCCAAAGCCTTGTTGCGAGCTAAATCATAACCTTCCGTTATCATTCTAGGATGTAAACCTGGAAAATGTATAAATATTCTAAACACATGTATTTAATTCAAATATTCAAAAAAAACAATCTATGAGCAAGTACATGGAATGTTTATGTAAAGCTGGCTACAGGCATTCACTTTTATAACTGTGCAATCGAACTGTACTGTTAAAACTTATAACATCTCGTAACATTGCTAGTTTATTTCAAATCTATCACAAAATAACTGCAAAAATAAGAAAGAGTATTGACCACATATAAAATTTGATGTTCTTCTAACTGGAATATGTCATTATTAAAAACATGTACAACCCATTTAAAGACTTACAAATACAAAAAAAAACATCTAATACTCAAAACAATACCCAAATTGAAGATTTTTTACCTTCACTAATATAAATTTCAGCTTGCTTCAACAACTCTCCGATCAGTAAGACTGTAGACGTGGTTCCATCGCCCGTGGCATCGTCTTGCGCTGTTGAAGCACGCGCGATGAGGGACGCTGTGGGGTGCTGGATTTGCATCTCATGCAATAATACATTACCATCCTTAGTTATCTTTATATCACCCGCGCCTGATACTAACCTATAAGTAAAAGAATATTGAAATAAAAAGTAGTGCAGGTTTTTCGAAAAAAAAATTTTAGGTACGATATCGATAATTATTGTTATGATTAAATTGTATGTTTTAAGTACGTTAACTGATGAATGAAAACAGATAAATATTCGTTGTTTTAGATTCAATATATTGTGTTAAAATTTAAAATCACTATAACAATTATGTTGCTCTGTCAACCGGTAAGGCGTGATGGAAACACATGAATGTTTAAACTCAATTTTACAGTACAACAAAGAAAAATTTGACTCGGTTACAATATTAGTAAGTATAATATCGAAGAAAATTACAATAAAACATATTTAATTTGTTAATAATATAACAAGAGACAGAATTACTCACATTTTCATAGTGCCTTTCGGACCGAGGTTAGTTTTCATTACATCTTGAATGCCTTTTGCAGCAGATATATTTAAAGCTAAAGCATGAGCTGCTCTTGCAAATTCGGCTTTAGGATTTAACAAACTAATTGCAGCCATTATGATTTATTATATTCACAATTTTTTCAAATATATTCTCGAACTCGCAGGTCACACTTTTATAAGAACCAAAGACAATAGACCATAGATTTAAAAAGAAGAGTGAGATTTTGGTACGAAATCTTTTTTTTTTTCTTGAGATTTTATGGCCTTTTGGTACGAAATCATGGACAAGTCAAGGACAAGGTTAGTACATAAAGAGTTTGGTACGGAGTAAATACAAAATTAGAAATTAAAATAAAACATCCGATTAGCCAAAGATAAAACTTTATTGACACACTTGTACATTAATATTAATTAGTATTGTAATTATTTTTATAAATTATAAACTCGTGTTCGTGTATCTTAAAATAAATTTGTTCAAAAACTTGCAACTTTTAGAGAATACGATTACTTTATAAAACTTAATAAATACTTAAGCTTGTACTTTTTCATATTAATTACATTGTGAATGGTTAACAATAGTGTTGAATTTTAAAAGTTTTAACCATTTGTAATATGATTCAGAACGGAACTGTAACAATGACAGTGACAGATGACAGCAACAAGCTGAAACTGACAGCTGGTAAGCCAGCTGTGATACGTATTATAGGTTTTTATTTCATGTATCCATTTACAGAACAAGGTAAAAATAAATGTTCTATTTTCAACCATATGTGAGAGACAGATAGAATGTACTACAGTGTGCCAGAAACTTCTTCGTGTATATAAAAGCTTAACCGGTGCTAACTTAATAAACACATTGTCGTTTGAAGATGGGGGTTGATAACGAAGAAGCCGAAACTTACAAGAATAAAGGTAATGAAGCGTTTAAATCTGAGAACTATGAAGCAGCGGTGTCTCTGTACACTAAAGCAATTAATTTGTCTGAAAAAGATAGCCGGGATAGAGCAACTTATTTGAAGAATCGTGCAGCCGCAAATCTTAAATTAAAAGACTATAAAAATGTTATAAAAGACTGCGATGAATCTTTACGAACTGTACCCGAAGACCCTAAAGCTCTATTTCGACGTGCTCAAGCGTTGGAGAGCGAGGAAAGGTTTGAAGAAGCTTACAGAGATGCAAAAACTATATTTACTGTTGATCCAGCTAATAAAGCTATACAGCCAGTGTTGTCTCGACTGCACGCTGTGGTCCAAGAGCGAGCGAAAAAAAATGCACAGACAAGTAATAAAGTGGATCAAATGTTTAAGTTAGCTTTTGATATAAGTGAGGAAAAAGACAAACGCCAGAAAGCTATGACTAACTTAGTTGTTCTAGCTAAAGAAACAGCAGCCGCCGATGTTATGGTAAAAAATGGTGTTGTTCAAAAAATACAACAGTTATTGAAAGTGGAGAAGAATCCAGATATATACATTAATGCAATCAGAGTTATTGGTCAGTTATGTAAAAGGAATGTGGATAGAACATTGATTGTCATTAAGGTGGTCGGCATACCTTGGTTCCTGGAGATAATTGACAGTGATGTAGAGGAGAGGGTCAACGCATCTCAGTACTGTCTCCAAGTTATAATCAACACATTTTCTGGTATGGATACAAAGAAAGATGCAAAACCCGACACACAGTTATGTGAAAAATACAAATCGGAAATTGATACTTTACTTACATGTTTGACTTATTCAATAACAAACCGGGTCATTACTGGTATGGCTCGGGATGCTATCATGGAACTAATAATGAGGAACTGTCACTACAGTGCAATAAACTGGGCTGAGAGGTTCGTAGAGATCAGAGGTCTCCAACGCCTACTTGAAGTGTGCAGTGAACTTGAAGAATACAGATATGAATCGGCAATGAACATCACACCTTCATCAGCAACCATTGCAGCGGCTTGTCTCGCCAGGATATATGAAAACATGTATTATGATGAAGCAAGAGAAAAATTTAACAACCAAGTTGATGAATTTGTTAAAGATAAACTCCTGTCTCCTGATCTTGAATCTAAAGTCAGAGTAACAGTTGCTATCACTTCACTTCTTCGAGGACCTCTTGATGTTGGCAATTATGTTATTTCTAAAGAAGGAATAATGGAGATGATTCTTGTTATGGCTCAAACTGAAGACATTCTACAGCAAAAAGTAGCTTGTGAATGTTTGATTGCTGCTGCATCTAAGAAAGATAAAGCCAGAGCTATTATCAACAAAGGTGTTGAAATTCTTAAAAAGTTGTATACCAGTAAAAATGATGCTGTTAGAGTGAGAGCTCTGGTGGGTCTTTGTAAGATAGGCAGTTTTGGTGGTGATGATGCTTCAATCAGACCATTTGCAGATGGCTCTACAAAGAAGCTTGCTGAAGCTTGTAGGAAGTTTTTAATCAATCCAGCTAAAGAGAACGACATGAGGAAATGGGCAGCAGAAGGCCTTTCATATCTCACTTTGGATGCAGATGTGAAGGAAAAATTAGTGGAAGACAAAGCTGCCATACAGGCTCTCATTGAATTAGCCAAGACTGGTGACCAGTCTTGTCTCTATGGTGTGGTTACAACATTGGTTAATTTGTGCAATGCCTATGAGAAACAAGAGGTGATGCCAGAAATGGTGGAACTTGCTAAATTTGCAAAGCATCACATACCTGAACAGCATGAATTGGATGACCCTGACTTTGTTAACAAAAGGTTAACTGTCCTTTGTAAAGCTGGTGTGACTTCAGCTTTAGTAGCTCTGTCAAAAACTGAAAGTCACAATTCTAAGGAATTGATTGCTAGAGTGTTTAATGCTATTTGTGGTCTCCAAGAATTACGAGGTATAGTTGTGCAACAAGGTGGTGCAAAAATATTGATACCAATGGCTTTAGAGGGTACACAGAATGGTAAAAAGCAAGCTGCACAAGCTCTAGCAAGGATTGGAATTACGATTAATCCTGAAGTAGCATTCCCTGGACAAAGAAATTTAGAAGTAGTTAGACCTTTGATTGCTTTGCTGCATCCTGATTGTACTGCATTGGAAAACTTTGAAGCACTAATGGCTTTGTGCAATTTAGCTGGTATGAATGAGACAACAAGGAATAGAATTTTAAAGGAGGGTGGATTATCAAAGATTGAACAATACATGTTTGAGGAACATGTCATGTTACAAAGAGCAGCAACACAATGTATCTGCAACTTATTACAATCTGATGAAGTATTAAAGACATATGAAGGCAATAATGATAAATGTAAATTTTTATATCTCCTGTGTATAGAAGAAGATATAGATACGGTTATGGCGGCGTCAGGCGCGCTGTGCATTCTGACATCAGTTAGTAAGGTGTGTTGTAGGAAATTACTGGATTGTCAAGCTTGGGTGGAGAGCCTTAGAGTGTGCCTAGCTAACCCAGTTAAAGAAATACAGTATAGAGGTACATATATGTTGTACAATATAATCTCCGCCGATAAAGACGTCGCTGCCAGAATTTTCGAAACTGATGTCATGGAAATTTTAATGGCGTTAACGAAGTTAGAAGATCCTGAAGTGATGAAAACTGTAGAATTGGCTCAGAAATGTCTTAAAGCCGCGGAGAGTATGGGACTTATCAGAAAACCAGATGAAAATGTAGTACTTGAATCATTAAATGAAAATGAACAGGAACTTGAAGAAAACGAAGAATAAACTCCAGTTTATATTAAATTTAATTATTTTGTTTTTACTAACAATTTTAAAATTTATTTATTGATTAAAATAAGGCTAAATCATAAATCTTAATGACAATAAAGTAATGTTTTACAAATTTTTTTCGAAGTTTTTATTTTATATTTAATAGTAAACAAACTCTCAAATAAGTTTCTCAGATAGGTTTAGACCGAAGAATAATTTAGACCTACGACCTATCTTTACTTTTTATAATCTTAAGTAACTTTGTTACGGAATTTGAATAAGGTACAACTTAACATTAGGTACATTCGTTACCATTACTAAGGATAGACCCTTATAAGCCGTCTTAAATTAGGGTTATATAGGTAAGGTAAGTATTGTTATTCCAAAAGTTAGGATAATTTTATTAGGTGAATAATGGGGGGGGGCTTTTATTTGTAGTAACCGGAACCGGAACTTACGCATGTTTCAGTGTTACCATGTTCGTGGTTTCCTCTTACGAAAAACCCTTTGCGACGCAGCTTAAAATTAACACATTTTAAAAATCAGTATAGTTATTTCCTGCTCTTGTTTAAAGCTGTGCTTTTTTTTATTTAAGACAAAATATGGCTTGGCCCTTCTGGAGCCTCTGCAGTACAATGCAGAACCTCTGCAATACTGCTTTTTGGTGAGAAGTGTTGAATACAGTTGTGCGACTTCGTTCCTAATCCAGCAAACAATTTATTAAAAAAAAAATTTTAGATAGACAATAGTCTACAATATGAATTAATTTACAAAACAAAACGTAAGAAACGTGCCTAGCTTTTTTTAAAAAAAATATGTTAAAGATTTGTTTGTTTCCTTTTAGTACTTCGTTAATTTGAATGTTTAGCAAGTTAATTCACTTATTTTTCCTATACCTATTACTCATTATTATATTTTGGTGCAATTTGGATTCATAGTGTGATTGAATTTTTTTTTTTTTACATTACAGATAAAATATTTAGTTCACACAATGTACGTGTAATAAATAATTTAAAAATTAAATCAAGATTTTAAATTTTGGTAAAAATAACGTATAAAGGTATTTGCAGTTAAAATTTAAAGCTGTTTATGTTTTAATTTTTTATAATGCGCTTCTACGCCTCTTCTTAGACATCGCGTCCCCCCCTCCATGCTCTTGCTTCTCATCCATTCCCCGCTTTTTTTTTTAAGAAAGGCTCTTTAAAGTGTCCATTTTGAATCAGAGTGTTCCCAATAAAAAAATCTTCAAATTAATTAAAATAACCAAATCATAAGATTCAAGGATTTGTAGAAAGGTTTTTAATTTGTTAGTTTTCTTTCGTTAAAAATTCATAGATTAGCCATAATACTTGCCTCCCAAGATATTGTGGCGGCGTCTCGGCGTTTTGTGAACATGACATTTAAAGAACCTTTTAAAATGACAGCTTGATTTGGTTTGGTTTCCGCTACTGTGCTATTGTGCTATTTTTTTGATTTTTGATACAGAATTCGTAAGATAATGTCGATATCTACAGCTACAGGTATTTATTCAATGAAATAATATTTGCATTTAACTAGTTGTTTTGTAATAAGCAAATTATTTTTGTCAAACATGATAGAATTATGTTTTCGGACCAATGCCATGGAATCCCATATGGCGGTTCATACTTCACATGATTTAATGTCAGTATTTAGAGAAATAAAATTTTGTTTTTTAAGTTTTAATTTCACATCAATTAGTGGTCAACACTTAAACTAACGTAAGTTTTAGGTTAAGGCCTACTTGTTTAGATCCTAATTTAGGGCAGGAGTCAACATCTTAGATGCCCTGTAACGATGTCGGAGGGACCGGCAAAGCCACCTTTAAAGTTTCGAAGAGCCTGATAATAGCCTATACGTTGAATTAGCCAAATATCTTTAAGTTTAATAACTGTCAATAAAAGTTCGTGTTAACGTTTTAAGGTCGTAAATAAGCTTGAAAATGAACTTGAATGTTATTGGTTTCGCAGATGATCGCACTGAAGGAGATGATGATACGTCACAAGGCAGCCAACCAAAGGATGATAGTAGTGATTCAGAAAATGAAATTGAACCTCAGAGCCAAACTGGTGGATCACCAAGTCCTGAGGTCCACGAGATTACTAGTGATGATGACGATTGTGCAGTGACTAATGATGATGACTCATCAAGTTCTAGTACAGACTCCAATGATAGTTCAGACGAATCCCAGCAAAGCACTAAAGATGGGGAGGAGGATAAGAAAAAAGATGAGGAAGCTGTAGAGAATGGGGGCGATGAGTCAGACATTGAAGAAGTGTCTGCAGAGGATCCCCTCAATCAAGCACAGAAGACTAAGCCAATAGTTATTAATGATACAAAAAATTTAGTTGACATCACATCAAAACAGAGCAAATCAAATGATAGTGATAATAAGGAGCCCTCCGTAGTTATTATAGATACAAACTCTATAATGTCTGGTAAAAATACAGCAGTACAAAATAAATCTTCAACAAGTAATTTTGATGCCCATAATTTATGTCAAAGTATAGCAGCTCGGGGCACCACTATCACACCAGTGAGTGCCAAGAGCGGTGCCTCCGCCAAGAATAATACAACAGCGGTGTCCCAACCCAACATACTGCCCTCATTGACTGACGACATGTTCGTAGTTGAAGCACCTTCCTTTATAGTCCCTTATGTGTACGAGAAACCCTCAGTTAAACCCTTCAGAGAGTTTGTTGACAAATTAGGCAAACAACTGGATGAAATTAAACTGAAAGAAGATCAAGAGAAAATGGAGAATTCTGACAAAAAAAGTAAACATGACAAGTCTGATAGTGAAGATGAAGGTGACAGTGACAAGGAGACTAAGAAAGAGGTGGAGGAACCACCAAAAGAAAAGAAACCAGATAAGAAAAAAAGGAGGAGGCCAAATGCGGATGATGATGATTCGTGGGACGGTGAATCTTCCAGTGAATCTGATGAGGACGCCTTGTCTGATGACGATACGGTGGTCATCAAAGAAAAAGATGATGTTGAGTTGAAGGATCCTATTAGTATTATATCAAAAGGACTCATGGGTAGAGGCGACAGTTACTTTGATTGCTCTCTCGGACAGTTTTTTATTAATATTGGCCTTAATCTTGTTCAAGAATATGTTCAAAGTGATTTACTTAAGCACCAAAATAGAAAATTATATAAAGAAAAGAAGTCGGGACGTAGCACTAAAGCCACCGAGTCCGCAATTGTGTCCCTCACTCAGAACTTAGAGTTTAGTAAGAAGACGAACGCTCCTTATGTGCTACAACAAAAGAAATGTGAATTTTGTAGTTTTAAGACGGAATCTATGCTTATAATGGCTCATCATTTAGAAGCGCCTCATATGCGTAATAATATTTATAAATGTAACTCATGTCCATTTGAGATTCGTAGTCCACATGATATATTGTTCCACATGGAAGCGGAGCACAATATCAGAGGGAGGCTTGAAAGAGCTCCGGCGTACCAGCAATGTCCTAATTGCCACTTCGAAGATAACAGTAAGACTAAGTTAGTGAGACATCACATTTCTTGCGCTAAGAAGTTCAAACCTGACTTAAACTTAACACCTCCACTAGAGTGGGAACCTCCGGCAAAAATACCAAAGTTGAACAGACCACGGAATAATATAATGGGACCTTATCAACAGAACTTCAGTCGGTCTCAAGTGGGGACTAACAGTATGGGTAGACCACAGCATCCAGTTAATGTTAGCCTTACGGGCACCATACCAGTTCTAGGGAGACCAAGAGGCCGGCCTCCTATGTCTAATCCTGCGCGACAGCCTGTTTCTGGTGTACCCGTTTTACGCGGTGGAGTAATGATTATGCATAACAATCCCATATCATCCCTTACCAATTATCCTAATATGCAAAATAATCAAGGAAATCATACATCGGCAACTCCGAAGATATCTATCACACCTCTCCCCAGAGCACCACAGCCTTCCTCATCTCAAATTCCACAAAACTCAAAAGCCTCCTTTGTTATTTGTGAAATATGCGATGGCTATATCAAAGACTTGGAACAATTAAGGAATCATATGCAATGGATACATAAAGTGAAAATCCATCCTAAAATGATATACAATAGACCACCACTGAATTGCCAGAAATGTCAATACAGATTCTTTACAGACCAGGGCCTGGAGAGGCATTTGTTGGGAGCTCACGGCTTAGTGACCAGTTCCATGCAGGAGGCGGCTAACAAAGGCAAAGATGCCGGCCGCTGTCCTGTCTGCGGAAGGGTATACCAATGGAAACTATTGAACCATGTGTCCAGAGATCACAACAAGACCTTAAAACCAGCACACCTCTCATACAAATGTACAGTGTGCACGGCAACATTTGGAATGTACAAACAGTTTGAGAATCATGTGTACTCTGCCCATAGTGTGGTCGCTAAGCGAGTTATGGACAAAAATAAGACAGCGGCCGCACCGGCTAAGCCTGCTGATGCAGAAGCCTCACTCAAACCTCTGAAGATAAGTGATGAAATAACAATTATTCCGCAACCTAAATCAAATGTAACAATCACAGCTAAAGGCAAATAACAATACATAGAATTTAAAAAAAAAACGCACTGACACTGACGCCCGATACGACCCTAGCCTTAAAGTGCACCTTCATGTTAAAAAGCAGTATTGTGTAAATAGAGTTAAGTCCATTGTCATAATTATTTAAAATATAACACACGGGGAAGCAAAGATTTAGTGACAATTTAATTAAGTGTGGATTATAAGTTATTTTAATGTTAAGATAATACAAATTACAAACATATTGTCGTAGGATAAGATGTATAAATTCCGTGTATAAAATATTACCTGTCTAAGTGTCAAGTGGACATGTACTTTGTGGTAATAAACATGCTGCTTCACACTTTTTTGTATGAACATAAGTCCTATTGTTTTTATTGAAATGTCACAAAATGTGATTGTAATTCGTGAAAGATCTGCATTATCACATTGAATTATTTAGTGGAACTATTTGAATGTGTATTAGATGTAGTTTTAAAAAATTCAAAATTAAAAAAAAGGTATAATAAATACTTGTTTTCAATCAAGACTTTGTATTAAGGTTTAATTTTTACCTAAATAATTAAGGTATCTTTTATTTAATTTTTTTTTATTTATTGCATTCATCTTTGTTTACATTTGTCTGCTGTGTAAAGGAAATCGATTTAATTTTTAAAGTGTAATCATTGTATAATACTTTACATAGTATTTAAGATAAGTTTGATAACAGATTTTATTTAATAAGACAATACTAATTAGAATTCCAACATTGTACTAACCCAGATAACTACCTGGATACAAAAAGCACAGCAAATTGGTCTTATTTAATTCTGATCTCAGCTCTGACTGTGTTGATTTGGTAAATTTTACTAAATTGTTACTGTACTTATAGAAATAAAAATTGTATTTTTTTTATTTAATAAAACGACCATAATAAGTATATTCCTCTATTTATTTATCACTATTGTATAGGTAGATTTATTTTTTTATACAGTTTTTTATCATATGAAGTATGTGCAAAAAGATTTTTATTTGTGACAAAAGGACATCAGGCAAATGTATACAAATATTGTTTGCAATACAACTTTCATTTACTTTTAATTTATTTTCATTTTTTATTCCCATTTTGCGATTTTCTTGGTTAATTAGTGGATAACGAGTGTCGTAAAACTAAAATAAAAAAATCTAGATTTTTAAAAATACAAATTGTAAAACGTCTCATTTCGTTATAACCAAGCCCAGTAGTGAGCTTTATAATTTTTTTTTAGTTATTATAGCTCTCCAACAATAAATTCTGCTTAAGAAATTTCAATTTCGCACGCGAACTTATATCGAGTTTATTGACAACTAATATTAAAAAAAAATGCTTTGATACAAATATCTAAAAGTTGAAGGTCATTTTTTTAAAGTAAAAAGTTGGAAATTGATTCAACAAGGATATATGACGTAATCACGAAATGCTCATCATATACGTATGACGCAAGTATACAGTCAGCATACGACCTACTAGGTATATCATATTTATACTAGTCTCGTCTGAGGGTTCCACCCTACTTATATACCTTAATACCTACGGCGGTATGTAGGTACGTAATACACCTCAACCTAGTCGATCGATAGAAATACATATACAATACATAGTTGCATGTTCGTCGTATGTATTTATATAACATGTTTTAACCGTGGCTATACGCCAGCCTAGTTCACAGCAGAGGTCAATCTTTAACGGTTATATAACTTATAAAATATCGAAGTGTAACATTGAAATGTTTTAGATTTTGTACAGATTTTTTTAATGAACCTCAAAGCATTAACAATGAAAGACATTGACATACACTCGACTAAACTTTATTATTGGAATATAACGTGATTGTTCACAAACGTGTTGTACGTTATTTTAAATAATTTCGATTTCATAGCTACAGCTTGCTTCCTGAGGGCTGATTTTTTTTTAATTCTAATCTTCATCATGCTAGGTCCAAGAGGGGCGTTGCAGCGCTCGAATACATGAGGGTAGTATTCATTCACCAAATTATTGAATCTGTGGTTCCTCTGGTATTGCAGATGTCCATGGGTGGCGATGACCACCTCGGTGATCCCGCTGCTCGTTTGCTAGATTTTCTTCAAAGTTGTTTCTAATGTTTTAATGTAGTGTAGGCATACTTTGCCGATTTACTTTATTCCTATTTGATTTTATTTAAATAACTAAGTAGTTTCATTTTTGTAAGCTGGCGGAATTGTAATTGAGAATCTCCGGAGGTACTATTGCGTCTTCGTCTGAGTGAAAAGAGGACTACTTACCAAGAAAGGTAAGATAAACTTGGTCCTTATATAATCTTCATTATGAAGAAGACTTTCAGTGAATTAATACATTAGACAAAACATTACAGCCAGTAGAGATATAATAATTACGGTTCTAACATATTTTGATACTCGTGGCTTGTAGCTGATATAGGAAAGATAGTCAAGAGTGAGGAGACAGCGAACCCATGAACAACCTGCAAACGACCTATACACCTAAATTCTACGTGATGATTTATTAATGAAATAAAAATGGACTTTACTGAACCAAATAGCTTTAGTCATAATTTATATTTGAACCTACTGGAAATCATCTCATAACTCTTGCTACTAAAACAAAACAATGTATAAAATTTTAACGTTAATGATAATATAGAAAAATTAAGTACTAGGAATTAAAAACTATTTATAAAATCATCCACTAAATTAATAATTTCATTGGATTAATTTTATTTGAACTAGTAACTTGTCTTTTGTCTTCCTATAGTCTGTGGCATCCGTCCGAGCGGGAAAGCTTATGTCAACGCAGCTGTATAAAATAAAAAGTTTTGTCTTTGATTTCCTTTTATTTGAAGTTTCGTGTAATGAGCGTCATGGTTTTGCGCTCTAATTTTACTCCAATGGGTAAGTTCAATTTCATTTAAATTGCACTAAACGTGAAGGCAAAGTTAATTAATCATAATTAAAATGGTGAATATTGTTAATTTTGACCTAATTTAAGTTAAAACCCCACTTATACTAAACACGTGGTTCTTGTCCAAATAGCTTTTCGAAATGTTTGCTGAGAAAGCTTCTTGTAAAGATTTCATTCAAAACCTTCGTTTAACTTTTGAGATAAGATTAGTTTTTTCTATCGTTTACTCAATCGATAAGTTTACCGATAACGTGTTATCTTTGTATAGGTTATATTGGTATTATATGATGAGAGTATACACGAGCCGAAATGTGTAATTATGATTAACACATGATTTTTAATGATAGGCCTGATAAAGATTACGTAAAATAAAAACAATATACTTTTTCTTAACTAAAATAAAGACGATTT
>QDHC01001038.1:677707-699367 GCA_013186455.1 Papilio dardanus tibullus | reverse complement strand
TCCTCTTTCTATACGTCTCCCGCAATATCCATTTCCCATCATTTCCTTATAAGGAAATGATAGGAAGAGGAAGTGGACTAAAATTAGGCTTCCGGCACCACACTCGTCAGACGAAACACGGAAATGCTTCTATTTGTCGCCTGTCTTCTGTATGGTCGTGGTATTTCACCGGACGAGACAATTCGTGCGAAGATGTTAAAGCGGGCTCTACCACTGTTACACTGTAACTATACTATACTAATATAATAAATAGTTAAGGTTTGTATTATATTAACTGAAAAACTACGGGACCGATTACAAAAATTATTTCATCAATAGAAAGTTGCTAGATGTTGTTCGCGACTTCGTCCGCGTGGAATTAAAAAATATAGCCTGTGAAACTCGGGGATAATGTAGCTTTCTAATGGTGAAAGAATTTTTGAAGTCGACTTAGTAATTTTTGAGATTTTTCAATACATACAAAATAAAAAATCTTTCCTCTTTATAATATTAACTAGCGACCCGGCCCGGCTTCGCACGGGTGCAAATCGGTATATTGCTGATACTAAATACTGCAGCGTTTGCAATGTAAGCGCTAAAAATGTGTTAATTTACGACATCATATTTAAAACCTCTAAATTATCAGTGTTACCCTACTATATTGTGAATGTATTATACATGAAAACCTTCCTTATGAATCACTCTATCTATTAAAAATCGCATCGAAATCCGTTGCGTAGTTTTAAAGATTCAAGCATATATAGGGACAAACATAAAAAAGCGTTATTGTTTTATACTATGTAAGGATAAGGATATAGATCAAAGAGTTACATGTATACTTGTTAATTCAGAACAGACGAAGTCGCGAACAACCGATAGTTAATGCAGTTCTTATCTTATATGAGATAATTGTTTAATAATGATGTTATAACAGGTAGTAATTGTGGTCAGAAGATATTGTTTACCTTTGACCTTTTTGTATAACAGTTATGGTCATTTTGTCTTTATTATATATGCTATGATAACCCCAATTGACATACAGAACTGAGCATAATAGATTATGCTAGAAAAGTTCATCAACATAGTATAAAACAAAGTCGCTTTCTCAGTGCCTATATCCCTATGTATGCTTAAATCTTTAAAACTACGCAACAGATTTTGATGCGGTTTTTAAATAGATAGTGATTGAAGAGAAAGGTTTATATGTATAACCAGCTGTTGCTCGCGACTTCGACAACGTGAAATTAAATAATATAGCCTATGTTACTCGGGAATAATGTAGCTTTCTAATGGTGAAAGAAATTTTAAAATCGGCCCAGTAGTTGTTGAGTTATTTCAATACCTCAAAAATACAAAGTATCTCTTTTTAATATACTAGCTGTTGGGCGCGACTTCGTCCACGCGGAATTAAATAATATAGCTTATGTTACTCGGGGATAATGTATTGTAGCTTTCTAATGGTGAAAGAATTTTTGAAATCGGCCCAGAAGTTCTTGAGTTATTTCAATACTAACAAAAATACAAAGTTTCTCTCTTTATAACATTAGTATGGATGTATAGATAACAGCCATTAAATAGTGGAGAAATACTGTTATTTTTTAAGTTTCTAATGTGATGTGAATATATTTTTTTCACATTTTGTAGTGTATTTAGTATCAGCATTGCACCCGTACGAAGCAGGGGCGGGTCGTTATTGTATATAATAGTCCCAAAATCATATAATTTCCTTACCAGTATCTTCAGGCTTGCCCTTTAATTGCTTCCGTAGTTTATCCTGGAAGTCTGCTCTCTCTTTCTCAGTATAAACGTATCCGGGAACATCAGCTAAATGTCTTGTCCAGTACAACAATGCGGCAGAATTGATAGTAGGGTTGACAGACCACATCCCTTCCAACATGACCCTCGCCATATGCTCGAAGTACTCCGGCACATGGTCTAAAGATGGCGTGAAAACCCGCTCTAATAGTAATTGACATACTTGCTTCGTTTCTTGCATGTTTTTACGGCAGATGTTGTATCTGTGCAAAAAATCAAGCCTCAAACAAAAGGATATAAAACTGCAATTAATATCAAGGATTAATTACTATTGAAGTGCATATTACGTGAACACAGACTATATAAAAACCCAATACAATGTCACCTTTACAATGACATAGCCTGATTTGGTTGAATCTTTGCACTTTTTTTAAAACAATGTGTTGAATGTATATTACCGGTCTTGCAGGCCGATCATATTTCCAATAACCCTCCAGAAGTGTACGTAACTCTCCCAATCCTCTGATTGCATCGGTCTGATGCTAAATTTGTCAGGTTTAAGTATGGAGAATCCGATGAAACCGAACTGTGTGAGCGCCAAGTCCCGTTGCGAGACTCTGCCTATACCCTTCATCTTTGCGGCGACGTCGGCGCGCGCGTGACGACATCTCACCGTGTATAGTGATTTCCATGATCTGTTGAAAGGATACAGAATATTAACATGGTATTGACACCATGGAGGAAGACCAAATAAACGGTGGACTGATGACATGGGAAAGGACTGGATAATTCTAGGCAAGAATAGGACGTGTTGGAAAATGATGGAGGAGTCCATTTCTAGAGAAAATAATCTAACAATACTAATATAATATAAGCAAAACACTAACAATACTAACAAATTACTATATTTTTGAAATGTAAATTTAAATTTGGAAAATAAAAAAGGCTTTATTATTATTATTGACACCATGGCCTTAATGTAATGTAGTTCGACCCATGATGGACTCCATTTTTCGCAACTACTACTAGCGCGTATTTTGCGTGACTTCACACATATCATTGAATTTCATCGCCGATATGTGCGATCTCATTTGAATGCAATTAAACTGTTTTACTTGAAATCGATCATCCCCTTTTCTAAATACATCTATTTATCAAAATTACTAATTATGATTATACCTACATGCTGCCTGGTTTTAAATCATTCTCGAACCATGCGACGGTGTGCAGTAGAGTGGAGAGATATCTCCTGTATGCGGTGTACTGGGAGCTGGAGCGCCGCGAGCTGATGAGGACTCTCAGGATGGAGGGCACCGCGAACACCGCCACCAGGCCTAACAGCATCGATGACGTCAGCGCGAAGCTATTGTCCCAGTAGAAGCGGCGCCCTCTACACAGAAACAATTTTAAGTAACCGCATCGCCGCATTTCGTAAGGAATTGCGTTAAAGCGGGGATCCCCAAATTATTTTGGACAAAAGACCCCTTTTCTAAAATGAACTGTTACCTCAGACTATGGCCAAATTATCTACTTAAGAACGACTCCCTTATTCATAATGGTCCGCTAACTTAAAACAGCTGCTAGAGCTGCTATTTTACATCCTGACTTAGGTCAATAGAAAAAGAAAGAGTGATAATTAACAATGCTTTAAATTAGCAGACTAATTACGAATAAGTGGGCCTATCTTTTGCTGTTTCTATTGGTACAAAATACCTAGGTACTAAAGTCGATTTTTAGACTAGACCCCTAGGAAACCGATATCGACTCTTTGAGGTCGATATCCACCGCTTTGGGAATCCCTGCGTTAAAATGCTTACTTTACTTACTGATTATATTTCTTTTCGCTGTACCATTCTGGATAGTCCATATGAATATCTTCCGGTTTCTCTGTGTCCGAGGACTGTTCGCTCGCCTCCTTCGCTAGAAGACCGTCCACGAATTCCTCCACTGGAAGTTAAGAGTAGAGTTCTGTTGTGCATTTATTTTTTCACCGATTTTCAACAGCAGGTGGTTATCGAGTCAACGAGTTTTGAAATATCGCGCTCTTGCAAAATCTCTTCAAGAACTTAGCGAAGGAAAACATACATTTTTTATTATGTTAGCGTGATCGCTTAGGGTAGTCCCCCTTCGATATAGACGTATATAAACTTAAACCTGACGATAAAGGCATTGTCCATATATAGTCATGAAACATGGAAAATAGTGTTACCCTTTACTCGTGTGAAAAGGAAGGCGATAAATTTTAAAGATTCAAGGAAATTGAGAGTCGATGTAAAAAATGATTTTGTTTCCGTATTTATTAAAATGAAACAATAACCACTGCAAGGGGTTTACCCAAGGCACATGCGCTACAAAGCGATTTAAATCAAAAATGTATCGGACTTACAATGACGTTCGATGTCTCACACGTGACAAGCACATGACTTATCGAATGTTATTGTCAGTTTCATACATTTTTGTCGCTTCCATCAGCGATATCGCCAATCGAAAGATACTGTGGGTAACCCCCAGTATTGTTACATTCTCGAAATAAAAATCGGGAACCCCCAAAGGCCACCTGTATAAAGTTAAGTAAAATAACAATGGTAGAGTCCGCTTTAACATCATCGCAAGAATTGTCCGGTGAAATACCACGACCACACAGAAAACAGGCGTGAAATGGATGCAATTCCGTGTTTCGTCTGACGAGTGTGGTGCCGGAGGACTAATTTTTAGTCCACTGTCTCTTCCTATCATTTTCTTTTAAGGAAATGTTGGGAAGGGGAAGTGGATTTGAAAGACGTATAGGAAGAGGAATTATCCTCTTGCTGTGCGTCTCTTCCTCCGTTCATTAAGGCAACGCAACGCATCTGCAATTGCAGATGTCTATGGGAAGCGGTCGCTTCGCTATTTCAGTGAAACAATGTGACCGCTTGCTCGTTTGCCACTTTTTAATATAAGATTAAAAAGTTAAAAACGGCATCAAAACGTAATATTTTTTTTAATGTTTATCACATTCAAATTTTATAATATATTAAGTAATTTCTCAATAATATTTAAATCACCATCATTTAAAATCAAAAACCAGTTTGTACATATTTAATTATAAATCATTAAGTAAACAAAAAAAATATATAGTTCTCAGAATAAGGATACAAAAAATTGTAAACAAGTTAAAAATTAAAAAAATCGAAGCTGTCAAAAGCTAATTTGCGTCTTTTACGGACGTTAGTATTGTGATTTAAATTTGATTAAGGACATTATGAATATATTTAAGAACTGGAGAATAACATTGATACTTTTATGGTTGCTAAGTAAATATCACAAATAGATGCTAAAAAAATAAAGACATGGAATATGACATTATTTTGACAACAGCAACAATACGTGAAAGTTTTTAAAAGCATTCTTTAATTTACGTTCTAATTTCTATCACGATAAATGTCAAATTCGCTCTCAGTTCAGCTCAACAGCACAATTAGAAACCTATAGTTGTCTCTTTCTTTGTAAACAGGAATTTGCATAACGTCAATATTCTAGTTATTTCGTTTTGATAACATTATATAATTAGTGTTTTCTTACCGCTTAAATCCATGTTTAATTCTTGCCTTGTCTATAAACGATAGTACAAATTCTAAGCTCCACTTTTCTGATAAAATAATAATGAAATACGTCAATAACAACCAATACGCGAGGCGCACGAATAAGCACTATTAGCCCGCTGCCCGCTCCCACTCCGCATTCTGCCGCGTTCGCCGTTACTTCACGATGACAGCTCGGTACAAAACCGCATTGGCATTTGGCGCTATAGCGGTACGCGGCAGAAATATGATTTTCAAATAAGAATGTACCTCGATCTTTATTTAGAAAAATACAGATTTCAACTAACGTCTTCGGAAAATTATTTTATTTAACAATTTTTATGGACTCTACATTATCTTATTTTAGAACTATGATGTTCTACTACGGCGCAGGTGTGCAGTCTTGCTGCACGCACTCAAAGGATGTTCGCACGTGACCTCTAACATCCTATTTTTATTTGCCACTTAAGTTTAATGAGTAGAGATTCTGTCATCCGTCCGATGATGTACAATAAGAGCTGGTTTCCACTTAGATGGCGATGAATAGTCATGCAATTGCGTAATCAAAGAGATATTATACATAGAGGCAGCACTCCATACTAATTTGACGTTAAAAAGCGTGCCAAAAAAGAAATTATTACAAAATAAAAATCTTGCCAGTATCATAAAAAATATTTCCAAGTTTGGGAAAATGTGTGTTTTTTAATTTTAAAAATAAACAATAGAATAAACTATAATATTCATTAAATGTTAATTATCGTTTTTCATTATTATTATTTTATTTAAAACAATTTAAATCCAAACAATTTTTAACAAAAACTATATTTGTTTTATGGTTGTTATAATTTTTTAATTAGCGTTTTAAAAATGTCTCGATTAATTATTATATTAAACTTTAGTAAATACTATGAAATAAAATTTAAATTTGAGAAAAGAGGTTACATTCGGTCGACTTTTTATGTCGGCATATGTAATTTAGAGGTCAACACTAGGGGAAATCTCCCTACGTCACGTTCTCACGTCCTCCGGAGGTCAAAGAAAATGCCTCACTTTTAGGCTTCGAGTGTTCCATCTATAGTATAATATATCTTTGACAGGCACATTAAATTAATTACATTTAAATGATCCATCCATTTACGCAATTAGTTCACGCAAATTACTCTATAAAAACGAGCTAGCAACTAGCAAACTAAAGACAATTGAAAACCCCTTCCATGTTGATTTGTATATAATTTTTTTATATGGTGGCAAAGGAGCAATTGGAATTTACCGAAATAGCGAAGCGACTGCTGAAATGCTAATATGTGCCACCAGTACTTTAATATGTAACATAGATGGCGCTGTTTTAAATTCATAAATATTTTTCTGTTAGGATTATTTTAAATAAAAAAAACTGCGTCTAAAAAAACCGCCTTCCAAAACGCAAAAAACATATTCAAATAAAAAGCTTAAAAAAAACTAAAAAGTATAAAATAACATGGTATAGAATAAATTTTATACACCTCTTATGCAAACCATTCAGACCTTTAATATTAATAAAATACTATTATTTGTGAGCTTTATCTATTTATTGATAGGTTTGAGGTCGGAGTCACTGGACTGATCTGTTGGAAGTCGGTTAAAAACCGATTTAAAAAAGTGTTTTTTTTTTTTATTTCGTTTCGTTCGTTCGTTGATAAAGTGGTTTAAATATGATTATTTCTTGCGTAATCCAAGATTTAAGAGATAAGTTTTGCAACACTGATAGATTAAGATTTAAGATATAACATGATTAGATTGAGTGGCTTTGTTTGTAATTGTGACGTATGACTTCGGGGCAGCCCCGAATCTAAACAGGTAAGCCGAAGCCTATGGTAGCCAAATTGTCATTCTACAGATGAATTAACAACCTATCATTTAACACTGCCAATATATTGTAGAATAAGCAATAGTACAATTACTGTTGACTTAGCTTAGTATAAGGAAAGGAAACGAATCAAGTCAAAGCCAAAGATTATAATAAGATGAAGAAAGAACATTGAATAAAACAATGACAATTAACAAATATTTTTTTTTTAAAGTAAAAAAGACGTGCGACGAGCAAGGAGTTGGCCTGTAGTGGCCAGTACTCGCCGCAATAATTCAGAAATATCCTTGTTTGACTTGTGGATGATAGGCATCCATGCATCGCACTGGCCAAGTAAGAAGAACATATAAAGCCTTGTACGCCAGGATAGTATTTCAGTCGAGTAGTAAGTAGCAAGTGTCTGAACAAAGGATTTACTAATCTACTCTATTAAAATGTTGTTGTTCAGACACGTTTAGTTACTAAGTTACTATCCTAATGTGTAGGTTTAGGCTTAAACGAGGCCGAACAGTACTAAATACTTTGTTCGCATAAATGCTACTTGCTACGCGACTGAAATACTATCCTGGTGCGAACAAGGCTTAAGTGAGAAGGGCGGGGGAATTTTAATTAGTCACATTTATCGAGGTTCTGTGCTAAAAAGATAAAAAAGCCCATTGTCATGCCGACTCGTATTATTTCAATTATCACAAAGGTCTAATCATAATCATTTAAGTCGATAATCATGAATCTTGCATGTGATATAAGCGTGAGTCTACACTGCAGATTATTATTTTGTTTTTATGTATTTGCGAAATGGATATCTAGGATTGAAAATACTAATCGAATGAGTCACAACAAAGACCTGGGGGGCTATCCAGAGTACTTTTCGATGGGCGATATCGCTGATGGAATCGGACAATAATGTATGAGACTGACATTGACATTCGATAAGTCATGCGATTGTTACGTATGAGAAATCGAACGTCATTGTCATTTACATACATTTTTGACGTTCGCTATAGAATCGTTTGGTAGCGAATGTCCTTTCGGTAGCCCCCTAGAGCAGTTTTATTTCTTATCTTACTAATTTATTAAATGCCAAAGTTATGATGGATGGATTTGAAGGTATCCCTTAAACGGCTTAACGGATCTTAGTGGAATTTGGTAGTCTGGAAGACATTGGCTACTTATTAAATTCAACGTAGACTGAAATTAAAAAAAGGTCTTTATGTAAATAAAAATAAAATTCTGTTTATAATTTATTTTATTTTTAATCTTAATAAATTGCTAATGATAATAAAAATGTTGATGCAAATTGTAGTCGGTTAAAAAAAATATGTAAACTATCTAACAAATAGACACCCATTGGTTGTATTAATGCTATGAGTATTCTGTTTATATTAAAAAAATGAAATAACCTTGGGTTTCCACTGTCAAAATAACTGCATAAAACATATGTACATCTGACTTTATATCACTGTGTTTTAACCCTGAAGACCTAATGTTTCTCTTCATCTACCCTTTCTTTTTTATACACGAAAAGGACAGGATGGGAGAGTAGATTTGATAGAGGACAGGGGTGGGCGCATAGAGGGAATATCCTCTTCCTACACGTCCCCTCTGATTAAACATAGTATTAATCTTAAATTATATTTACATTTCACAATTTACTATATAATATTTAAGATCTATGTTACATACTAGTCTATATTATACCATTTATATTTATATATTATAAAGAGAAAAGATTTGTATTGAATAGGCACCGAACTGAACAAAAAAAATCACTTTTGAGAAGGTACAGCTATGGGTGACAGTATCATCATCTAAAAGACCTCATCCAACTCTCGTAGTGTCAGGCACCAGGTTTTTGTCATCCAAGTTAATCTATCCTCCGCACATCTCAGTCACACCCTTGTTTATCATATCACCTTTCACGCAATCCATCTCTTCCTAGGCCTGCATCTATCGGTGGCCGCATTCATACTTAAAGCTCTCCTTGTAACTTCATAGTTTATTTTTTGTTATTATTTTTTTTAATTCCGCGCGGACGCAGTAGTGGCAATACCTAGTATTAAAGCTGATTATCTAATTCATTATCTTGTAGCTGTTCCGCGCAGACTAAAAAATATAGACTTATATTACTCATTGACGTAACTTTTTAATGGCAAAAGAATTTTTAAAATCAGGCCAGTGATTTGAGTTATTTCAATACGTGCAAATCTTTGCTCTGTTTAATATTAAGAATAGATTAAAGATTAAAATACAAGGAAAATAATAATTAAATAATTTAAAATCCATATTAAAAGATGGCATTAAATTATCATACAATAACACACATTGGCTTAATATAACTACTTAAGAAGTTATTATAAACTGCTATATAACCTCCTTCTGTTGGAAGACAGTTAAAAATAGATAAACGCAGCATTTATAAAAAAAAAAAAGTTGAAACCATTTCCTTGGTCTTTTTTTATCTTAAATAATTATGTTTTTCGAATAAGAAATGATGCTATAGATTTGTACCAAGGTGACTTTGTTTTTTTTTTCGTAAACGCCGAATTAGGTTTTAAGCCGGAATTGTCTAGGGGAAAGTTAAATAGGTGTCTCGCGGATACCTTTATATTGAACATTAAAAATGTCATTTTCGGGTATCGTTTCATTAATTCAATAATAAATAGAAATGTTGTGTTTAGAAATCTTCGGCCGTAATATGTTGTGTATATTATTGTGAAAAAAGAATTAAACATAAGCTTGAATCTTGACATTAATGATAACTCTTTATACTCCGGTATTGTTTCGAAGGAATCATAATCTCTTACGTAAAAGAGACGTTTCTTACTCGTTTTTTCAATAAAAAACTTCGACATTAGTGTGGAGGAGTCGACGCCTGTGGAAAAAATATAGCAATAAAACAACGGTAAACGCTATTCAATTGATTTCCGACAAAGTATTAAAAAAAACTATTCAAGGATCGTGCAAGAAGAAAGACAGTATTTAGTTAGTTTGAAAAAGTTGGGAAAAAATATGTTTGAAAAAAAAAAGTTGTTTTAAATGGTTTTTCTCACCTGTATCTTCGGAGCTGCCGTTTAATTTATCTCTTAAAAGCTGTTGGAATCGAATCCTCTCCCCTTCCGTGTACACGTACCCTGGCACCTCCGCCAAGTACTTAGTCCAGTAGAGCAGAGAAGGAGTGTTGACTGTCGGGTTGGCAGAGGACACGCCTTCCAGCATGATGTGGGCCATGTACTCGAAGTACTCTGGCGGGTCGCTCAGGCAAGGAGTGTACACTCGGCTCAGTATCAAGCGGCACACTTGACGAGTCTCTTCTACACTACTTCGACATATATTGTATCTGGAAACGATCATGGTAAAATAAAAATAGTACCAAATGGTAGCCATTTTAAACCAAAAAAAAGTATTAGGTCGTTCGGAAAGTCATTTCGTTTTTTCCCGATAGAGGATTTAATTAAATTTTTTGCACCCAAATTCTCACTTAAGCCGTTTAATTATTATATGCTTTGAAAGCTCATATAACAAGGCTAGTCTGTGATAAGTTTCAATTAATTCTACGTTATAGTTTTTGGTTGGTGCCCTATTAAATATGGAGAGCGAAAAGCAAAATTTTCGACTTATTTTATGTTTTGCTACAGAAAGACTAAAAATGCTGTTGAAGTCAGAAAGAAATAGACCGATGTGAATGGAGAAGGTGTGTTGACAGTACGCCAGTGCCAGAACTGGTTCGCTAAATTTCCATCCGGCAATTTTTACGTCGAAGAGTTTTCAAGTTTTGAAGGCTGGTTGAAGCTGATAAATACAAAATAAAGTTTTGTCACTCGCCAATAACTTCTACAGCTTGAATGGGATACAATGACATACCCAGACCTAGCACTATTGTCAGTATAGGCAGAATTGTCTATAATTTCCATCAAAAAAACGAAATGACTTTCCGAACAACCCAATAGAATCACGGTCTTCGGATCTTGGGGGCTACCCTAAAGTACATTTCGATTAGCGATATCGCTGATGGAATCGACGAAAATTTATGAAACTGACAATTACGTTCGATAAGTCATGTGCTTGTCACGTGTGAGACATCGAACGTCATGTCAGTTACATACATTTTTGATGTTCGCTATCGAATCGCTCTGTAGCTCATGTACTTTGGGTAATTCCTAGAACACGTAGTATAGTCCTTGTACATACGAAAAAAAACCTCATTGACTTGATAACCTCCTTCTATTGGAAGTCGGTTAAAAAGCATTAGTTTGTTAGCTCATTAATTTGGTCGTCTACTAGCTCTTTCTACTATTCTTTCATTCATTTGTTCGTTTGAATTAATTCCTTAATTTTACTCATGTGTATGGCATAAGCCGTCTTTTTAGTGTTTATTTGTTTTTGTCATTTAGTAAACTCTTACGTCAAAATACGTACGTCGTACGTCAAAGCTGTCATGTAAGCTCGTTTAATGACCGTTTTCACCAACAATCCCTAAATTTTAGGTAAACTTTAACGCATTTTAAATATCACTTAACACTACTTTCGTTTTTACTAACAGTTAAGTGTCACTTTAGGGCAAGGGATCTTTTAGATTTAGGGAGACCCTAAAGCAAAGTGACACCTATCTAAAACTACTTTGGGGGTTGGTTGGTAAAAACGGGCATAAGTAGCATAAAGTAGGAACGAAAAAAGCCGTTATTTGAAAGAGAATTACATATACAATATCTATGTTAATTTATTCATGCTGGCGAGCAACTGTTCATTATTTTTTTGTATGCAATGTTTGTGAATGTATTTACCTTTCTTCTATGCCAATCATAAATCCAATGACCCGCCAAAATTGATTATACGATTCCCAGTCATCCTCCTCTAACGTTTCGACGCCGAATTTCTCTGGTTTTAAAAATGTAAAGCCGATGAACCCGAAGAGTGTCAAGGCAAGATCCCTCTGACATATGATACCTTGTCCCTTCAGCATCGCAGCTTTTGTCATAAGTATATGACGTTTGCGAACTTTATAAACTGATTCCCAGGAACTGAAATTTAATCAAAGGTTAAAATAAAATTAAAGTAGTTGACAGTGACGTCAGCAATGCTTAAAATCATGTAATGGTTATATTTAATTTGTTGTTCGTATCAGTTTGACATGGTGGGGATGACATTTCAGTTAAACGAAATGCGTCAATACAATGACGTGATTTAGGTTAAGATTAAAATAAACTTTGTAATTAACGCAATCGTTTAACTTTCCGACTTTTTATTACGTCCACTTCAAACAGTTTATCAAGAATTTTCCTATAGGTACTCAGGGAATAATAAAAGTTGTATATGCCAGCGAAAAAAATGATAAATTCAAAAGAAAGGATCCACAACAAGTTGTATCAAATAATTCTTCGACTTTGTATTCATTTGTTTATTTGATTTAACTTTGTTTGTTACTGTTAGGCAAATAAAAAACAGACCGTTATTCATTAGCTGATAAAAAGCTTTTAAAATCGGTTCCGCGGTTTATAAGTTTATCAGAATCAAATAAAACAATCTTTTCTCTTTATAAGTTGTTATGGATTAAAAATCTTAAAAGTTTCTTACTCACTAGCTACCTGGTTTAAGGTCTGTCTCAAACCAGGAGACTGCGTGGAGGAATGTGGAGAGGTACCGCTTGAACGCTGGGTACACATCGTTGGAGCGGCGGGCGCCGAGCAGGATCCTCAAGATGGAGGGCACGGCCAGCACATTCACCAAGCCTAATAACATCGCCAGGGTCATCCCGTAACAATTGTGCCAGTAGAAGCGACGAGCCCTGGAATGTGTTGATTTATTTTTTTATTGATAATCAGAGCAGGTAAGTGCGTTATGCCGAGTAACGAAGGTCGTCGAGGTCGAGAGAGACCTCCGACGTATAGAAGAAAGTAAATTGGAGGAATTGCCATAAAATAAATAAATTGGAAAAGGTTGCAGGTCGAAGCCAAAGCCGACAAAGGTGTGGCGATAAAAAAAGATGACGTTTTTTAAGTCTTCTGAGTATAACTCTATACTAAGCGATTTGTATCTTTCTTTCTTTATACATAAGGTTCATTATTGAGACAAGCCAGCCAACATTATTTCAGATAAGTTATAAATAGAGTCTATTTATAGATAATACTATACTAGTATTATCTTTAAATAGACGGCAATCAGACAGGTTTATATGCGTTTATTTGAATTCAAAAGAATGTGGTAACATTTATTGCAAGAATAGCTTATATTGCTTCTTAAAAAATTAATTATGATGCTAAAATATATATAAATAGACAGTTATAAATAACTCACTGATTGAATTTTTCTTCGTCGTACCACTTCGGAAGTTCTAATACTAGATCTTTGGCTGTTTTTACGTCGGAAGGTGATTCTACGGCTTCCTTGCTCAGAAGTTGATCCACGAATTCTTCCACTGTAATTAAAGACATTCGACATTAATAGAACGTCGGTGGCTCAGGCGTTTAGCTCTTGACTTGTAATTTGCAGGGTCTGAGTTCGAATCCCGACATGTACCATTGTGTTTTTCAATTTTCGAATTATATTTGTACATAGACCAGACGGTCTTACGTTGAAGGAAAACATTGTGATGCCTGCACATATCGGCGAAGAAATTCAAAGATATGTGTGAAATCGATCAAGCCACACTGGGCCAGCGTTGACTATGGCCTAGTCACCCCTTAGGGTAGGTTCCGCGCCCCTCGGTGAGGGGTACAGTGACTGGTGATGATGAACGTGAATAGCCAGGACAACAGCAATCAAAGCGTTACTATTGTCCGTTGCCCTAGCCGGAATATTTGCGGCAAGCGCCTTAGTATCGACATCATATGGTCCTGCGTGTTAAGTGCAATAACAGATCCCTTGGCCAGAAGTTGACAATGACCCACTGTAAGACATGGTTGTGAATGTATTCGAATAAAATGACAAAAAAATAATTAAATTAATACTCAAAATGAGAAAGATTTAGCAAAATCACAACTTCCTTAAACCTTGATATTTTTAAAGGTACTTTTACATTTTGAGGTGTTTTGATTTAAAAGCTTTTTAAAAGCATTTTCAAGTAAGTAATATTGTTTTTTTTTAAATGTGAACAGTAAATATGTCATTGACATACTTTCGAGGTGTATCAAAAACAAAAATATTTAAGTACGCTTAGTTCCAATTGAAAGCCGAAAATAAATAGACAGGGGCACGTCCCATACATGGCGGCCATTTTGACATTTGAAACTTTTAGTTTTTTTTTTGGTTAAAATTGTGATATAAAGGGAAAAGATGTTGTAAAATAATGATGACCAATGATCCTCAACTTCAACGAGGAAATTGCTAAAAATATATCAGAATTTACGAGTTTTAGTGTAATTTGTAGCTAATCTACGGTCTTTGATTTAATTTGGAATGCAGTATAGCTATTTATAGACTATAGGTGACATTATCCTCCTTCCGTACCCCATTTAATTTTTAAAATATCAATTTGATTACTCTGTACCAAATTGACAATTAAGATAAAACAAAATAGAGATGATACAACGAAAAAATGCTGTTCACATCCGGTCTCTATCTATGCTTAAATGTCTCGTAAAGAACCAGAATATCTACCACGAAACACAATCACACAAACAAATAACATATTTGCACAGCGTAATAATAAAACATTTATTTATTATATTTATTTAGTAACTCTGTAAGCTCACAGCATTAAATGTACATGTAGAGTACGTGTTTATGCTCATAGTGAGTCTGGCCTCTGCCTACCCCTGTTGTTGCTTATAGCAAGGGTTAAATAAATGTGTCAGTCTCATAAATTACATACTTAATTATAATATTTATTTTACACAGAAATAATAAATCTTAATTACCATAATATAATAATGTCTTGGAAGCATTTTTAGTACGCGCTAAGCTATACTAATATTATGAAGTATGTATTTTTGTATGTATTGAAAAATAACTCAAGAACTACTGGGTCGATTTCAAAAAATATTTTATTATTAGAAAGCTACATTATCAATGTTTTTTTAATTTAAGTGGCTAACGACAACTAGTTTCTAATATTAACTAGTAATATCAAGAGTAAGACAATACTAATAAACAATTATTCTATTCTGTTCTACTATACTATAGAATAAGTAAAACGTTCTCGCGGCTTTTTTTATTAATTTGTCATTTGTTTTGAGAAAATCAAAAGAAAAAAATAATTAAAAAACATAGATTAAAAGAACCAGATGAGACATGACATATGTCATACTGACAGCGACTGAGACAGATTTATACGAAATATATTATAAAATATATTGACAAATTTTTGGTCCCTTTCTCCGTATACGATTTTGTTTGTTTGGGTCCAGAAATAAGACCCAAGCAAATGTGACGTATCATATAGTATTGTGTCGCTTCCCGCGTATTTTCGGTGAACTATTATTATTGACATTAAATTATTAGTTAAAACCGTAAAGTGATGCACACACAACATACGTATGACGTAGTCAAAAGCATGTTTTATCCCTCAACCGTATACGCTATAGCCAGTCCTATATCTTTCTGATTCTCTCTTTCAAACGATTAAATACTAACGAGTTTTAAGGTATTTACAACATCGTTAAGGTTGTTGAGAGATGTAATGAAAAAAAAAAATACAGGCGGGTTGATAACCTCCTCCTTTTTGGAAGTCGGTTAAAAATGAGGTAATTAAATATTATTTTATACTTTTCTTTATTTATAAAAGGTCAAACATCTAATCATATCAGTTTATCACTTGGTTGCAAGTCGTGCATGCATTTTGTTTTTACAAAATTGCATTTTAAATTATCAATCTGTGCTTTATACTAATAAGTTATCCAGCCCGGTGGACATAAAGCCTTGTTCGCACCAGGATAGTATTTTAGTAGGGTAGCAAGTAAAAAGTATCCGAACAATGGATTTACTAATCTACTCTACTAAAATGTTCCTGTTCGGTCACGTTTAGTTTCTAAATTACTTGCTACTCGATTAAGTACTATCCTAGTGTGTACAAGGTTTAAGTGAAACTAAATTATAGCTCAGTAGCGCCCTCTTTATATGTCGTAGTTCCACCAGGATAGTATTTTAGTCGAGTAGCAAGTAGCATTTATCCGAACAAAGTACTTAGTACTGTTCGGACTCGATTAAGCCTAAACCTACGCACTAGGGTAGCAATTTAGTAACTAAACGTTTCCGAACAGCAACATTATAGAATAGATTAGTAAAACCTTTGTTCTGATACTAGCTACTTGCTACTCGACTAAAATACTATCCTAGTGCATACAAGGTTTAAGGGATGGTACTAAAGTGAGGAATTAATGGTTAAAACCATTATCTCAAACGTGCAGGAGTTGAAATTAAAAAAACCTTAGTGCTCGCTTTGCGTAGTAACAAGTCATCATGCAAAATTTTAAATCTCGAGGCCATGTACCTATTTTAGCTGTGAAATTATTCTTGGACACAAACTAGTTTAGTTATTATTGTATTATCTACGAACGGTCGCCCGCGACTACGTCATCGCGGAATTAAAAAAAAAAACAAAGTATGCCCGCACACGTGAGCCACCTCCCGTGAAAGTCCCGCCATGATCGGTCTAACCGTTCCGGAGGTTACTTTATTTGTACGAAATGTGGTTTTTTTCATCCTTTAACTAATACAAAATAAAAATAAACTATCTTGAAGTCACACATAGGTAAAATCATTTCTCACTTCATTCCCTACTTTACACCTATAGGGGTGAATTGAAAAAAAAACATTTCTAAATGCTCCCATTTTTAATAACAGATATCTCTATGTAAAAACATTTAATAAATAAACTAAAATACAAAATTAAACTAACAACGTGGTAATGCGACCAGCGTTTCGGGAACGTTCCCAGCGGACAGCGATCTGGGACCCATTTTTTATTTGTAATACTTTTGTACAAATTTATTTTTTTGTTTTTTTTTTTTAAATTTTACTTTAGTTGTAAATATATTATAAATAAACTTAAATTGTATCAACAAATATAGTGACTAGCTGTTGCTGGCGACTTCGTCTACGTCGAAATCGGCTCAATTTTTTTTTGAGTTATTTCTAAACATATAAAATTTTTAATGTATCTTAATTTTTTTTATATAGTGAGACAAAGTTACTTCTTTCCATTAAATATACAAAACCAGTCCATTTCTTATAAAAAAATATTTAAAATTTCGCTGTATTATTAAAATACCTATTTTAGGTTAGGCTGGACAACTTTTTTTAGATTAAAAATAAAATAATAAAATGTTATGCTGCAATTTAATTGCTAATAAAATTAAATTTGGATAACATTAGTTAGAAATGTTTCACAAACCGATTAAATTAAGTAATTATTGGCATAAGAAATATCTATAATTATTATAACTACAATAAAATTGCTTCGGAATAATATAAGTATTTTGTTAGAAGCTTTTGATGCAAAATGATGCAAACGGATGTATTTAGGAATTGCACTTTAGATCGATTCATAATTCTTTTTTAATGTTTAAACTAATTATGTAAATTATAAGCAAAAATATAATAAATGTTTGCAGCAGATAAGTAAAATAATATTTATATTTCCTCTTTGTTATATTATTAAAAGTATTACTGTTAATAATTTACAAAAATATTTTTTAAAAAAGAACTCACTTATTGGCAGACGATTCGTTGATCTTTGATTTGTTTTTTTAAAAACATCACAATCACTGGCCGAATTTATTTGCATTTATTAAGCGTACATTATATTATTTTTTTATAACAATGAAATAATAATATAATTACGATAGAACTCATGTAATTGTTCAGACCGACTGAATTCAGAATGCATCAATATGAAAAATATCGTAAGTTTTTAAAAAAATAAGCCATATATGCATAACTGGTTCACACGGTAAGTTTTTTTTACTCTTTAAATATTGTATAAACAACTAATTCATTATTTACATATTAAAAAACCAAGACCATTTAATTTTTAAGTGCATGGATCACTTACTTTTAAAATTTTATTTTATTGATAGTTTTTTGATATTTTTTATGGCCAATTATTCGCATTTATGCCGCGGGTACATTATGTAATAATTATATTAACTCCAAAAATGATAATATTAATAATTTATGTATATTAGATAATAAATTCATAAATTAATTATTAAAAATATTATTTAATACATTAATGGCTTTATTTAATCTGTATAAAATTACAATAGATAGAGATATAAAAGTAGGAAAAAGCAAATGTAAAACTTTATATTGTATATCAGCAGATTACGGTTTTATGTCATGAATATATAAATAAAATATTAACAAAAATTTCAATATTCAAATATAAAATAATAAAAACACGTCCGTGATAAGTAAATGGTAAAACGGGCAGATGAAACTCTTAAATAAATAACGGTTCATGACCAATTACATGGAAATTATTATACAAATCATTATTTGGATTAACACGAGTATCAGATCCCTTTTGCACCAGCACGACATTTTTTTTTATATTATAAAGTGTCAAACGAGCAATCGGCCTCGTAGACTCTCTGAAATAGCAAAGCGACCGCTGCCCGTGGACATCTGCAATTGCAAATGCCTTGCCTACCCTTAATCTACGGAGGAGCAAACGCACCGCAAGATAACAATTCCTCTCCCTATGCGTCCCCTCCCTCGGAAAATCCACTCCCCTTCCTATCATTCTTATAGGAAAAGGATAGGAAGGAAAAGTGGATTAAAATTAGGCCTCCGGCACCATACTCGCCGAACGAAACACGGAAT
Organism: Papilio dardanus tibullus; assembly: GCA_013186455.1. Classification (NCBI taxonomy): domain Eukaryota; kingdom Metazoa; phylum Arthropoda; class Insecta; order Lepidoptera; family Papilionidae; genus Papilio; species Papilio dardanus. Next base: position 680,467 of record QDHC01001038.1, on the reverse strand, counting down.
AGCTTCCATGTTTTGATCATGTGCTCGTAGTATTTCACCGTGCGAGCCAGCCGCTTCGTGCAAAGATGTTAAATTGGGCTCTAACGTTGTAAAGTACTGTCGCGCAAGTAGAAAAGGTATATAAACTACGACTAAATTGGCCCGTAGCGCTCAAGTGTGCCAAAAGAACTTATCGACTCCAATGTCAAAAAAATGCCTTAAGCTCATTAATCTGTATGGATAAAGACGGCTTATTAACTAAGTAGTCTTTTTAGTGCTTATTTGAATTGGGCATTTCCTCCTTCCTACTCACCGGCACGTCTCATTGAAGAAAAAGCTATAGTTAATTTCAAACAGACTTTTCTATCCTATAATCTATGCACTAGATCCTTGTCGTTCTTGTGTGCCATTGCACATTCAATTCAATTCAATTCAATTCATTTATTAGATTAAGCAACAAGAAGCTCATTATTTGTTAGTAAAAAACTTAATATGCCCAAGTGGGTTTTGTCTATTTAACTCGTTATCAGTCCATTTCTTTTAGGTAAGATAAGTCTAGGGCACTATAATGTGCTACAAGAAATTTCGATCGCGCAGCGTTAGTCGCGCGACAGATGTTGTAGTGGAAAAGTGGATTAAAAGCAATGATTTCAACGGCGACAGCCTTGCCTATTAATTTGCATTAACTCGTATCTTATTTTCTTGAATGTTCGTTACATTTATTTGCATAAGGATATATGTACGCGAAAGTTAAAAGAAAATCTCATCCTTTTTAACCTACTTCCAGCAGAAGGAGTTTATAAGTCAAAGGTTTTTTAGAGCTTCGGTTTCTCAGGGGTTTAGCTCTTGACTAACTGCAGGTCCCGAGTTCGAATCCCGCCATGTACCAATATGTTTTTCGATTTTTATATGTACATATTTACCCGACGCTCTTACGGTGAAGGAAAACATCGTGATGCAACCTTCACATATCGGCGAAGAAATTCAAAGATATGTGTGAAGTCACACAAAATATGCGCTCGTCGTGGAGTTGCGGAAAGTGGAGCCCATCAAGTCAAAGTTTTTATATTAGTCACAATTGGTTTTATTTTGGAGACGTACATCTTAGATATAAATGTCACTAATTGACCTCGTCCGACACCGACAACGAAATAACAGTCAATAACAGAGAAGAAAGTTTTTTATCTTTAGAAGGTTATCATGATATTATTTTGTTGTTTTTAGTGCATTTTGTTTATTAATATTTTGATTGGAATTCGGTAAAGGTTTACAACATTTTTTGCTGGCACAATACCTTCAGTTGATGTCAAAGTTTTGTATTGACGTGGCATTGAGAATGCATTCAGATGTTGGCACATCAACGTGGGTGTTCCGGATATAATTACTTAGTGCTATTAAATAACTTTTTTTCGCTTTATATGTTACACCCGGGCTTGCGGAAACAAGGACAAACAGACGTATCTTCCTCCGTAGAGTAAGGGTGCGCAACGCATCTGCAATTGCAGATGTCTATGGGCAGCGGTCGCTTCGCTATTTCAGTGAATCCAGGAGGCCTTTTGTTCGTTTGCCACTTTAAAATGTAAAAAAAAAAACATTTTTTTCGTTTTAAGCAATGCAAATGGATATCAAGTTCAAGAAATACGATTTTTTTAATTGATATACAGATACGTCAATTTTATTAATCGTATACATTAATGTTTAATGGTATTTGTTAGTGATCGACCGAAACGGGTTTTTCAGTCGAAACCGAATTTTCGTCCTTGCTCTATGTTTCGGCCTAAATCGTAGACACTTGTTTTTTTAATAGGTTACACATTAAAAACGAGAATTTATAAAGCTTTAAATTTTCAATCTTAATTGCTTTAAGATCGATCTCCTTTATACTCGTAGTTATCATCTATGCATGTAAAATGTTTTTTAAAATTAATTCAACCTTGCAGACATTTGCAGACATTTGCAGACCAGCCGAAACACACCTAATCTTATTATTATTGATTGCTTTGTTTTTTTCGACAATTTATAAACTGGGTCATATCAGATAAGCAAAATGTACATCATCGATAAATAATTCCTTTTTTAAGTGTTTTATCTTGGTTGAAATAGTGTCGAATAGAGAGGCACTAGGGCTGTTCCCCGCTTAATTAATTGCGTCACAGTGTGCAAGCGAAAAGAGACGTCAAATCGCCAAGCAAAGTCTTTATTGTGATAGTATTTTATATATGTTTATTATTGTTAATTTACTTAAGAATGTTTGTTGTTTTCAATGACATAAGTGGTACAAAATGAATGCCGTATACAGAGTGCAATAAAGTAATCTGGTCCGACGATGGTGGCGCTATTACTTCTGACAGAAGACATGGGAAATAAACAGAAGTATGTTACGAAAATCTTTTATTACTTATGTTTACGTGTATTTTCCATATTTTTCCTGACCCCAAGGCTTCAACAACGGAGTTCGAAGTAAAAACGGACTTATGCCGAAGTAAAATCTGCGTTATTATCGGAAACTCGGTCTAATGAAGTTGTAGGCTGACAGAGATAAGACAGTATTAACTGCAGCTGTTACCAAGCCGGATATGGTTGTAAGATTAAAGGATTAACAAACAACGAGATATGACAAGATAACTTCATACATAATTTGGACGTTTTTCACATGGGGGGGGTCTTCTTTGAGCTTTTATGTTTTAGTTTTATTTTTCTCCACCGGGCCATATAAGTTGCACTAAAGCAAGCAAGAACATAATATGTATCCGGAAATAAATGAATGCAAAAGCAACTCGG
>QDHC01001038.1:665595-677520 GCA_013186455.1 Papilio dardanus tibullus | reverse complement strand
CCGGAAATATATGAATGCAAAAGCAACTCGGATGGTGTTCCAACATAATATAAGTATAGATTTACAAACCATTTGAATATTGAAATCCACGAGCACAGTCACAGGTAATAGTTAGTGAATTTAAAAGATTTTTTCTCATTTTTACTATACGTACTGAAGTGATGCAGGAGCAAACTTTAAACCTATGGTTTGCTGAAGATACTAAATGTAGTTGTATATGCGACTCTTCTGCCAAGGGCTTTGCCAAATTAATAACTGGACGTTTACATCCTTATGCAACGTACGAAATATGTTTTCTGTTAATGCACTTCACTAGTTGCAGGTTTTCAAACATCATCACTGACACAATCCGAAAGTATTTTATCTTAACCGGTTTATTGTATTATTTAAGAAAAACATTAATAAATTTAAATATCCTACCAGTAATATCTTCCATGACGTAATAAACTTTTTAACACCAGCGAGGAAGGTAAGATTTAATAATTCCGAGACACCGAGACCGACATTCTTTCAATCAGACTTGTAGCTAAATGATCGCTAAAATCATTGCCTAATTTCGTGAATCTAATTTTGATAATATACAGGGTGTTTGTTAATCTTTGACATGATGTGATACATGAAAACAAATGCAATTCGAATATTTTTCTTTGAGTTTTATTGTACAGGCGAAGACGCAGTGGTTGAATTTGTAAAAAACAGTTGATGTAAATAATTATTATTACAGTTTACCAAAAAGTTGAAAAAGTTTAATTTTAGGAAACTGTCAAAAACTTATACAGATTTTGTTATTTTTCTTAAAATGTAATTTCTTTTGCAACGTTGATTAAGTACTATAAACACAATATTTGCCGGTAAATTTCAGTAAAAATATGATCTTTACTGTTGTTTATTTTTAACAAAAAAACTAAATGTTATGACTTTATATATATTTTTTTATAGGAAAAGGAGGCAAACGAGTAGCGGATCAACTAAATTAATTAGTCCGACGCCCATGGACATCTGCAACGCCAGAGGAGCAATAAATGTGTTATATCTAAAGAAAACCGGGGAACATATTGTATTTCGTTTTTACGATAGCTATTTAGGTCTGCATCCTCCATCAAGTGTGAAATCCGTTTATTATGAATCACCCTGTATAGCGTGCTATAAGATTATTTTGTGACGTGTACATAAATAAATTCAATTTTTGTCTTGTATGCGTTTCTAAATAACTAGATTTTGATGCTTCGGCATTTCTGAAAATTGTGACAACTGAAAACATTTTTGCTTAAACTATGACATAATTTAGATTATTTAATTAAGTAGTCTACTCGTATAAGTCGAAATATTTAAATTATATATAAAATATTATGAAACATTTCATCTCGACTTTTGACTAAAGTTGAATGGAATAGACCCGTAGTTCACACTCAAGAGAATCGGGTTTCTACATGCAACTTTAAATTATATCGCGTCATCAAAAGAACCTTTGATATAAAAAATGATAAGGGTAAAAGAAAATATCAACTTTTTAACGCAAACCAATATTTTAAACACATTTATTTGTTCTAAAATATGAAGTGATGATATTAATCAACATTATTTTGCGTCCTGACCGGAGTCACGCGTTGTGCACGGGGACCATACATTCCGTAAGTAATGCATACATTTCTCACATAACTCAACGCGTAACATCGCTACGCTTAAAGCCGGCTACAAACGTTCAGGGGCCTACCCAAAGTGCATTCGTTACGAAGCGATTCTATAGCGAACGACAAAAATTTATGAAACTGACAATGACGTTCGATATCTCCACGTGACAATGACATGGCTTGTCGTATGTCATTATCAGTTTCATACATTATCGACGATATCGCCAATCGAAAAGCACTTTGGGTAGCCTGTTTTAACTGCACAGTTTCAACTGTACAGTTCGACTGTGCAGTTAAAACTTACGTGTGTAGCTGGCTTTAACTATTTACCATAGTTTACTAATTGGACCGTATATTTTGCAAGTGGTGTAAGTACATTTTCTATTTTTTCTAGAAAATTAAAAGTTCGCATATCTGTTAATTCAAAAATATAGGCTAATTATAGAAAGTCTGGCAATGTTTCTATTCTTTCATAAATAATCAATTTCATTATATTGATTGTTTTTTTAGCGAATTAGACTACAATAATATATATTTGTAGGATGTTAATGGACTTACACCACTTTCAAAATTAACAAACTGTAACTATGGTAGAATTAGAACTTTAAAAAATTCTTAAAATACACTTTTGCATTTTAATTCAATTTTGTTTTTAAATACCCAAGACGAGACATAAAAAATAATTTTAGACACAAATTACGTTGTCAAAATTACATGTTACATTCAAACCTGTATAACTCTGGCTAGTCCCTTTTACTCTGGTCCCTTTTACTCTGGCTAACCCAGGTTCGACTGTAACATAGGTTCCTATTTTTTTCAAATTTTAGTGGTCTTTCAGGACGTGTAGTAGGTATTTTATGGTTTTAAACTCTCCGTCACTTTCGAAACCTCAACCAACATATTTCCAACGATTGAAATGTTCGCCATTTGTTCCCTGTTTAATCGCTTTTTTTGTTGAAACTAAATTAGTGTTTATATGTCTTTATTCATTCGTAAATAATAAACATTCTCTTATTTCAATTTTCAAAATAAACGCTCCATTTTTTAATTACCATATATGGTAATTTTTTTAATTACCTACCATATAAAGTGTGGTAATGTAGAGTAGAAAATATTAAATATACTACATATTTTTTAACTAAACAATGATAAAGTTAGTAACAATTTTAAATCAGGATCTTGTAAAAACATGGAAAAATAAGAGTTAACCCTTGTTCGTACCAGGATAGTATTTTAGTCGAGTAGCAAGTAGCATTTATCCGAACAAAGGATTTACTACTGTTCGGACTCGTTTAAGCCTAAACCTATTCACTAGGGTAGTAATTAAGTAACTAAACGTGTCCGAACAGCAACATTTTAGTCGAATAGATTAGTAAATTTTTTGTTCGGATACTTGCTACTTTGCTACTGGACTAAAATACTATCCTAGTGCGTACAAGGCTTAAGGGCCAACTCGAGTGGGCGTGGAGTATTATTACGCGTCAATGTAATAAAAATTTGAAAAAAAAAACATTTTTTTTGTTCCTTCATAATTTAAGTAAATATATACAAACCAATGGTATGTAAAAGGAAAGTCCTCGGCTTTTTAAATGCAGTTTTTACTAGTTAAGGGGGCAAGGCAACATCGACTATAATTTCCGAGTGTCCAATATTTTTTTCATTGTTGCATTTTATGAATGGAATGCGTCATCTTCGTGCACACACACTAGCATTTATTGTAATTGACCCAAACTTTTTTTTTGAGCTCAACTTTGAGCTCGGAGACTACCCTAAATGGTGACCAGGCCTTTTTTAACCGACTTCCAACAGAAGGAGGTTATTTATTTATTTTCTCATAAATCAGTACCGGCAATAGGTAACGTCATATTTTAGTTCTGGTAATTAAAAGATAACTGTGTATATAGTTTATCGAGTATCGACATGGTAAATATATCACATTTCATACTATAAAGGGGCGAGAAGTAGGTTAAATAATCGTATGAAAAATGATAAAATAATTAAAGTACTGAGGTCAACAAGTAACATATATTTTAGTATTTTAATTTGAATAAAGATCCATAGTAATATAAAGAGGAAATATTTGTATTTTTGTACACAGTTAAACCTGGAGAAGCAAGAAACCTCTATAAGCGACACGTTTAACGTTTGCCTCTTCTGTTGCACGGTATGGTCCCGATGGACGGTTTTCATAAGCGAGAAATTCGGATTAGAGAGAAACCCCAGAGATTGCGGTCTCTGGGAGTGTCGCTTGTCTAGGTTCGACTTTATATTGAAATAAACACTACTGAGCCGATTTAAAAAAATCGCCTTGAGCCTTGTACGCACTAGGATAGTATTTTAGTCGAATAGCAAGTAGCAAAAATCGGAACAAAGGATTTACTAATCTATTCTACTAAAATGTTGCTGTTCGGACACGTTTAGTTACTATATTAATACTCTAGTGCGTAGGTTTAGGCTAAAACGAGTCCGAACAGTAGTAAATCCTTTGATCGGATAAATACTACTTGCTACTCGACTAAAATACTATCCTGGTGCGAACAAGGCTTTAGAAAGGTACAATATCACCAAGTGACACAGACTATCACATTTCTTCAAATATGTACAATTTCTTTCATCGCAATGCTATATTGCTCTAAAGCCGGCTACAGACGCTCAGTTTTAACTGTACAGTGCGACTGCGCAGTTAAAATTGTCGTGCGTAGGCAAAACTGAGAACTGTGCATTTCGATTGTGCAATTCAAATTGAGATGTGTACGTCAGTTTAAACTGAATGTAGACGGCTTTACAACTCCTGTTCTTAACAAATTAAACTGTTAGCACATGGATTTAGTTACTTAGACTAAATTAACAATAAATATTATTGTGCCAGTATACTTATTTAAAAAAAAAAACATGTTTTCAAAATACTTTATCAGTAATACCACATTTCACTGGTCCTTATTACTTCCTTTATTATAAGTTTTTGACAAGGATAACGTGAAACAATCGAACCGAATTCGATTGTTGCCCCCACGGAGCTAATGCCCCAATTCTAAGGTCTTTTTTTGAAAGTAGGGGCAAAGGAGCGACATGTAAACCGAGGTTAACACGCCCATGGACATGCGTAACACAAGAGGAACTGCAATTTTCGTCGTTAACTGGAAGCTGGTTTTTTAGCACCAAATTGTTATAGATCAGTGTTATCAGGTAACTAAACAATAAACAAAAATAAAAAGAAATATTTATCACAAAATTAAAATGAAAAACTTCAAGAGTTCCTATTTTTATATTTGAAAGCTATGATGCTAAAATATGGTTCATGCATACACATTCTTAAAATATTGTTATTGTGACGCGCGACGCGTCACTTTACAATTTTACCAAAACGCCAATATCCCCTTATACCAGGGTACAGGCTGCGGACTATAGTACTCTGAATTACGCTTAGCCGGTGTATCGTCCAGGGGAGATTCCTTAAAAATATTCACATAAGAATTCTTAATTCCGTATATAAAGAACGCTACGTATGGAAAGTATTCCGTCGAGTTAATTGAAAATACAAAATAGCTGTTAATCATAACACGTCCAATGTTTGTATTATAAAACGCTATGAAAATGTTTAACAATGCTAGTTTATATTTGGCGGCTAGGGAGAGCTTTTTATATTCAGGTGCATTGTCAATTGAGTCGTAGTCTCTGAGGTAGAGTAACCGAGGTGTTCGCTCTGGAAGGCCTTCCACTCTTGCTTTTTCTACTAACAATGATGAATCCACGCCTGAAATATGCAAAAAAAAATCATTAAAATAAAAATAAAAAACAAATCAATCGTTAAAACAAACATCCGCACACGATTCGGCAATTTTCACCTTGACACTTTAAAAAACATCAAAATTAATAAAAAAATATTAAAATTTAATTTAATTTAAAATTCTCACCCAGTCACAATAACACAATTGGAATAATAAACAAAATAAGAAAATGTCAAATTTTTTTTTTAAAATTTCTGTAAGTAGCACTTTTATTTATTTAAAATGCTTTTTTAGAACAAAATGATCAAATAGTGTTGAATTCTTTAAAAGTCTATTGCTATTTACCAATATCAGGGTGTTTCCCATTTAATTGTTCCTTAATTCTTTTCTGAAGTTGAATTCTCTCAGTTTCTGTCAGGATATAGCCGGGGACGTTCGCCAGGTTCTTCGTCAAGTACATCTGACTGCCAGATTCCATGGTGCCGTTGACCGCCCACATGCCGTCCATCATGACACGCGCCATGTGCTCGAAGTACTCCGGCACGTTCTCCAGGCACGGCGTGTAAACTCGCTGCAGTATCAGCTGGCATACCTCACGAGTCTCTTCTATGTTCTTACGACATATGTTGTACCTGAATACAAAATAATGAAACAGTAAGCCAGAAAAGGGATATTTTTATTGTAGGAGATTATCAAATGGGCCAAAAGAAGTCCTGCATAAAACTAATAGTTGATTTACAAAAGCGACTCTATATATGGTATAAAAAATACAAAATGATGATTATTGGACTTCGGAAGAAGGTACATGACTTTTGCTGATCAATTAATATTAATCTATTTAATGCTAGTCTCTTATAAGGTAAAAATTTGAACGATACTGACCTATCTTCTATCCCTAACATATAACCAATGGTCCTCCACAAATGATTGTACGCTTCCCAATCGTCAGTATCTTGCTGGGTGACGCCGATGCGGTCCGGCTTGACCACAGCGTATCCGATGAAGCCAAACTGAGTGAGAGCCAAGTCACGCTGGGATATTGTACCTTTGTTCTTCAAACGTGCCGCGCGTCCGCTTCTCAAGTGACGAGAGCGAACCGCGTATACGGATTGCCAAGAACTGTAAAAATGAAAAATTTACTTATAAGAAATAATAATCATTATCCGTAAATTAGGATATAGAGGTTTCAGAAACACATTACAAAAGGAATTAAAATGAGCTACTGTCATGAAAAAACTTAAAAATTAGCTTCGACTTGGGCAGTTACTACCCTCTTAATAATGTAACCTCAATTAATCTTTTAATGTCTTTGGCATTTTCTACTGATACCTGAGCATTTGACATATATGTTTCAAATACTCTTTGCTACATCCCATTTTTCCCTATCCCCTTAAGATTTACAATGACTTCAATCGTCATACTAAGCTAAGCCTTTGCTCCACTCTCGATAATGCAATATTTTACTTACACACTCCCAGGCTTCAGTTCATATCTGAACCAAGACATGACGTGCAGGAATGTTGATAGGTATCGCTTGAAAGCTGTGTAGTTTGAAGAGGATCGTCTTGACCCGACTAATACTTCTAGTATCGTTGGCACAGAGAACACGGATACGAGGCTTGACGTCATCGCACCGGCTAGACCAAAGCTGAACCTCCAGAAGAAACGACGACCCCTGTAAAATGTATAGCAGGTATTCAAAAACAAAACTGATTGAATTACAGACATAACGAAAGAATACATACAGATCCTGGTTAAAGTCTATGCTGTTTATGCTAAAGGCGTCCATTAATCACATGATATTCAGAAGACGGAAAGGGGTCAGCAAAAAATCACGAAACAATACCCGGGGGTGGGCTGGTGGAAAAATATAAAAACGTAGGCTCCAAAACTATTGAATCGATTTGAAAAATTATTTCACTGATGGGAAGACATAATCCCCGGGTAATTTTTCGCAACAGGAAATATCTAGGTAATATTATAAAGAATCCTCAATACGAATAAACATCCACGTGATATTGGCTAGAGGGGGAGGTTAACCTAGAACCTAACTCAATATCATCACGGTGGGGGTCTAAGAGTTGCTAGAAATCTCACGTGATTAATGTTTGGCCCCCTATAGGCGGTCAAGTAGCTACTCATTTGACGAATCTTTACCTTCCTGGTAAGACCACCATATGCAAAAGAAATTATAGGTATGTTTTACCACAGCACGGAAAGTCCACATCTCATAAAATCTAATATCGTCTCCCTTACAAATTGTTTATACGGTAGTATTGTCTTATTGAGTTTATGATTATTACAAACCTTTAAAATACAAACTATTTATCTTATAAGATTCCTATAGACTTTTCAGCCGTTTTATTTTATTTTTCTTACCTATTATACAAATTCTCATCGAACCATTCTGGCAACTTCATCTCTAAATCATCTTCTTTGACTGAATCTGAAGGTATTTCGTAAGCTTCTTTGCTCAAGAGACCGTCTACGAATTGATCCACTAGAACGAAAAAGAAGAAAAATTATAGAAAGTATAGATAGAGCACCATAGACTTATAACGTATAGATGGAGTGTTTCATACAAGTTTCACGTGTTATCGAGCCTATTTTTAAAATATCATAAGCGTACGTGACGCTCTACCATAATAGAAGGCCTTCGGAGGATATTTTTGCTCCGAATAAGGTTTGATATCAATGTAGAGTACTCAATTCGGTCTACTTTTATTTCCTAACACTATGAAAGTCGAAACAATGGCGTAGAACAATAGAGATTAGTTTATAGTCGTTGTGAAAATTCAAAACATTTGAGTAAACGATCGTTGGTGCAGTGTAGGAAAGAAGTTTGACGAACGCGGCAGCAGAATGTTAAAAAAAATTGACATTTTCTTATTTTATTTGTTATTCCAATCGTGTTATTGTGACTGGGTGAGAATTTTAGTTTTATTAAATTACATTTTAATTATCTTTTATTAATTTTGATGTTTTTTAAACTGTCAAGGTGAAAATTGCCGAATCGTGTACGGATGTTTTTTTTAACGATTAATTTGTAAAAGTTTTTTTTTTCTTTTTGATTTACTTAATGATTATTAAATAAACGTAGTTTATATTTTATGATACCTATGTCCAATCGTTAATGATAAATTAAATTTCCTTTGATTAATTACTTGTCATGTATTATATCAAATGTCTTATCATGTATTTTATCAAACAACATTTGTACAAAATCCAAATGTATATAAAATTAAATGTTTTTATTTTTTTAACCGACTTCCCAAAAGCAGATTTTTATGTCGTCTGTATATTTTTTCAAGTGTCCTGTAAAAATCTAAATCGCGCCCCGCTAGTGACAGAAAAGTTTTTGAAAAAAATATCTTTAGAGCCAATTTTGTTTGTGCACTATTCATTTAGCATTTTTTAAAAATTGATCCACCATGTCAATGAAATTCCGGACGTCCACTAAAAAAAACAAAAATCATACATTTTCCTGTTTCCAGGTATCAGAATGGTTGACGCCAATTCGCGATCAATAGTGAGTATTATAAAAACATATATAAAATATATTACACTTATATTAACGCATATCATCTCTTACATTGTCTTTGAAAGGACAGTAACAACGATAAATGAACATGCAAGTCTGCAGTCGAAGCACACAAGTTCTAACTAGTGTTGGGATTTCATCCGGATAAAAACTCAAAATGGATAAATACTCATAATTTCTATCTTTTCGGCGTGATTTTTACCTAAAACGTGGATAAAAACTAGGTATCTGTCATTTCATAAATGTAATTAAACAATTAAACATGTTTTTTTTATGAATAAACGAGATTGGAATAAAAGAATAACAAAAATAACATTATATCTAACATGCTTTGTTAATTAATTTAATGATGAAAACAACTTTTGAATGCAAAATTATTAGGTACTTCTACCAGGTCTACCAGGATCTGATGGCAAAAAGGGAAAAAAGAATTGACCCTAGCAATACTAAGGAAAATGAAATAAAACGTTTCGATACTTTTTTTTTCCTAAACATACGGGTTTTTCTCCGTTTCGGATAAAAACTCGAGTTGTCAGCCCATCAGTATTTCTAATTGGACAAACATCGCATAATATTATGCAATATAAATATTATTCTTTAAGATTCGTTTGTCTATCCATTGTGTGCAATGTTACATCATAATAGCAATGCAAACGAACACTTGTTATTCTAAAAGCAAACAATTTGATGTCACTATTGCCCACGATTTGTAACAAAGAATGTAAGTGATTTGAATTGAAAAGATGACTGCTTGGGATACATCAAGCTCGGGATGGTATTATTAATAAAATTATCACAAATAAGGCATACAGTAGGTATACAGGTAGGTATACATATATAAACACAGAGACCTTAATTAAAAAGACTCCAAAAATTAAAAAACGCGACGACCTTGGTACAGGACCATGAGCGTTGTAAAAAATCGAAATGCAGAAAACAAAATCAATTAAATTCGACAACATATTTCATAATTGCTTATTTCCTCATAATTATTTATTTCTTCAAAATTTCAACCTTGCGTGTATGTAATTCGACCCATGATGGGCTCCATTTTCAGCAACTCCACGACTAGCGCGTATTTTGCGTGACTTCACATATATCTTTGAATTTCTTCGCCGATATGTGCAGGTATCACGATGTTTTTCTCCACCTAAGAGCGTCGGGTAAATATGTACATATGAAAATCGAAAAACACATTGGTACATGGCGGGATTCGAACTCAGGATCTGTAGTTTACAAGTCAAGAACTAAATACCTGAGCCACCGACGCTCTACATAAATCTAGTTAACAAGTTCAGTAACTATTTAAAATTGAATTTTAACAGTAAAGAATCAGCCAGAAGAATGAATAAAATTGACATAAAAGTATTGGACGGGGATAAACTAAAATTATTCTCGGGAAGTCCAGAAGTTTTAGAAATGCCACGGAATAATCTTTTACTCCAAACGGTGTCAAATATGACCGCAGTTAATGTGATGCAGACACGAAATCTCAGGGTGACACTAGAGACTGTTTTGAGCAACGCTAAGAAATTAGCAGACACTTTGAAGGCACAAATATTAATAGTGCAAGAAAGAGAGGAGAAATTAAAGGACACTATTGTTAATGGAAGGTAATTTAATATTTATATTTTTTTTTATTAAAAAAAAAATCTAATTTTAAATTATATTTAACTTAAGCCAATAGAACTCGGAATGCGTTGATAGCAAGATTGTTATTAGGCCAAAATCATAATTGTTTTTTATTTTAAGATATTTTTGATTACTACTTAACGTAATAATTATATTTCTAAACTAGCTCTTGTACGCGTGGAAAAAATAATATAGCCTATTTTACTCGGGGATAATGTAGCTTTATAATAGTGAAAGAGTTTTTGAAATCGGCCCAGTAGTTGTTGAGTTATTTCAATACATACAAAAATACAAAGTTTTTCTCTTTATAATATTAGTAACCTATTCTGATACAAACCGAATAGTCGAATAGTCATGGTCATATGTCCAGAAACACATTGACAAAAAAATAATTAACACAACCAAAAATGCATTTGTACTGATCTTGAAAGCACATAACAAAGTTAGACAGTGGAATTTTCCGTCACAGGTTTGGTGTAACAACACTGACAGTATCAACACTTAGGAAGTTGCCAAAGAACTACATAATACGCAACGGCTACTGGACTCTCTGCAACGGCATTTTGCAGCACCCGACAGCGCAGGACGTCACCGCAGCTGCATTCAGTGAAATGTACGCTGTGCCCAGGTGTATAGGACAAGAGGTATGCAAACAGAGGTTTTTTTATAATACAAAGTGGCAAACAAGCAAGTGGCCACCACGATTCGCTGAAAAATCCGAAGCGACCACTGCCGTTAGACATCTGCAATTGCAGATGCGTTGCCTACTAATCTACGGAGGAGGAGAAGGACAGCAAGATTATAATACCTTCCCTATACGTCCCGTCCTCCGCCAATCCACTTCCCCTTCCCATCATTTCCTTATAAGCAAATTATGGCAAGAGAAAGTGGCCTCCGGCATCACACTCATCAGACGCAACACGGAATAGCTTCCATTTGACGCGTGTCTTCTGTGTGGTCGTGGTATTTCACCGGACGAGCCGACCAATTCGTGCGAAGATCTTAAAGCGGGCTCGCCCACTGTTAAACAACTTTACAAACTTTCTTCTTGTAGCCCCTTTATTTCTTAAACTTGTACTTAAACTTCTTAAGCTTTATTTCCTTCCGGAACATCCATGTACCCAAGGGGCGCAGTGGAATCAGCTTGAGACAACTTTGTATTTTTAAGATAAGATAAACGTCCCTGGACTTACCGCGCCAGGAGAGAAGTACGAGAGGGCCGGGATAGTGTCGCTGATTTATAATCAGCTTAAAGCGTTGGTCGCACTAGGATAGTATTTTAGTCGAGTAGCAAGTAGCACGTATCCGAACAAAGGATTTACTAATCTACTCTACTAAAATGTTACTGTTCGGACACGTTTAGTTATTAAATTACTATCTACTAATAAATCCT
>QDHC01001038.1:629418-645628 GCA_013186455.1 Papilio dardanus tibullus | reverse complement strand
TTAATAGCTTCGCACGGGTTCAATAGTTGTTAGTATGGCTGTTATATACAATGTTCACAGTTTTTCTGTAGTGTATTTGGTATCAGTTTTGCACCCGTGCGAAGCCGGGGCGGGTCGCTAGTTTATACTATTACACTTCAATACATCGACAAGCGGTTGGAAAAAAATAGCATAATTAAAACTGAAGCATGAAAAGAAGACAGCTAGTTTCTTCGAAATTTGAATTCGGGTTGCCGGACTACACACGTTCTATCAAAGGACAAGACAACTTTTCGCTTTATTTCGAGCAAGTACAAAACGCGATGTTATTCCTCATCAGGGGGCTTACCCAAAGTACACGCGCTCCAAAGCGATTCGATAGCGAACATCAAACATGTATGGAACTGACAGCGACGTTCGATATCTCACACGTGACAAGTACATGACTTATCGAATGTCATTGTCTGTTTCATACATTTTTGTCAATTCCATTAGCGATATCGCCAATCGAAAGATACTTCTGGTAGCCCCCTGTAGTTTTAATTTATCAATGGGTCTAACCGTTTCGTTTATTCGGAACATGCGCGACTTGACGACACACAGACAAGCATTTTAAATGCAAAATCGTGTTTAAAATATTAACAAAAAAAAACATATTTTAACCCTACCTGTCAAGTCCATGGCGATTTAAATTTGTTAATCAGTAAATTAAAATAAAAACACGTTTTTTCGCGCAGTGATTTTTTAAGCTACTTTATTAGCGGTCATTTCGCGCCATACTGGTCCTTGTCGCATAATTCACAGGATCTTATATAAACTGCGAGCAGATAAAAAATGTGCTAATCAAATACATATTGAGGTATTTAGAGGATATGTAATTATCGGTTATTCAGTTGAAACTTCGAGTACAAAGTTTTTATAACATCTAATCAATTTTCTTTTCATAATAGATAAGATTGAGAAGACGTAAATTACATTTTTTAATGTACGTAAGTACGACGATGCTACATTTTATGTATAATATAATCCAATATTTACTAGGTTTACATTGCTAAAACATTAATATAAAATCAAGCTGAAGCTATTGGTCGAATTTTTCGATTGGCGTCGATATATTACAATATTTTGCCATCCAGAAACCAGATTCTACGAAGAAAACCGGGTGCTGAAAATAATAAAGTACACAATTAAATTACATAAGTTATGGTTACGAATACCTAAAAGAATAAACATAGTTTACTGTGAAAGTAAATATGCTATGATATTAATAACAGGCGCCATATATTTGCATGCAAGAAATATATTAATTTATTTTTATTTTTTAACTTTATGTAAAAACTTTATAACTTTTAACTAAAAAAATGCAAACATTTTATTAATTTATCACCCGTTATGTCCTTTAGAATAGAAAAATGCAATTATAAGGTCTTTAAAATATTATAAAACTTTGGCAGGAAGTGTACGACCATTGTTGACAAATAATGAAAAAAATGTGAAAGTCAGACGTAAGTCACTGTCACTGTCATGCTCGTTGAAAAAGTATTGTTTTCGAATTTTGATCTTTTTAATTTGAATTGTTTTTGTTTATAATAACTAAACAGTATTACACTTTATATAGTACTTATATTTAAGGAGAAATGAAATGTTATGTGCCCGGTCCCAACGTAAAAGGTTACAGACATTCGATCATTTAATTAATTTTAATTTCCTTACATTTAAATTTTTAACATTTTGTGTTCAGTTTTAGGAAGGACTATTCATGCTTTAGCAAGATTCGGAGATGAACTTTTTTTGGAATCTCTTGTAGATTGTGTTCGTTTAAGAACACTAAATACCGCAGAGTCGGCATATGCTATGGTTAAGTTTAATAAAAATTTCTTTTCATATTTTAACCACAATTACAACTCTAATAGCGATGAGGGGCCAAAATGTAAAATTTCGATGAAGTCTGCATTAAATACTTTTAAATCACCCGCTCATATGGATAAACAAGTTGAGAATTTAGAAATCAAACTTGATAAAGACCAGTGTAAGTTGGTCTTTCAGTTTAAATGTAAACATGGGATTGTCAAAACGCATTTTGTATCAATATTAGACAGTAAAGTTACCCAAGCTGTTTACACCAAGGACTTGGTGCCAAACCGGTATGTATCCAGTTTTAAAATTAATCTTTAATTACATTTGTTTATATAAAATGATATATTATCCTTTTAGAATAACATCATCACATAGAATACTTTCAGAAGCTATTGGCAACTTCCAAAGTTCAGATGACCAGGTCACATTAGAGGCATTCTCACATTCAATATTTCTACGTAATTATGCAGATGATAATATTGATTTATCAAAAATTATACGAACTCAAGTAAATATGAAAGCGGAAGAATTTGATAGTTACACGGTCGGTGAAGAGACAGGGGTTACATTTACTATGAAAGAATTAAAAGCGATATTAACATATGCGGAGGCTCTCAGCTTACCTATTCAAATACAATTTGAAACTACAGGGAAACCGATAGTTTTTATAATACATAATAGTACAACGTTAGAAGCACATTTTGTATTAGCGACAACTAAACCAGATGTATCCACGCAAGTTACACAGAGTTCAAGGTCTGAGAGAAGTAAAAGAAAAGAACCAACCAATTCAGAGTCGGCGAGTAAAAAACCTCACTTAGATGATGTCTCAAAATGTCTCGATGAAGACTCACATCTTTTCAACTTTATAGATATGCCTGAAGTTTCAGAAAACTGTGATAATAATAATATAATGGATGGAGATTGTGATAATATACCAGGTTCACCAACTTCAAAGGCAATGATAAAATCAGTGTTCAAAAGATGTTTTGAAAGTACCTTTGATCCACGAAGCATACAGAGGGTAGTTTTAGCGGAGAATTCTGATAGCGAATAAATGTCCATTTAATGTTAATTTTTTTTTAAATATGTTCAAACCTGGATAAGCGAGAAAACTCTATAAGCTAGTCATTCTATGGTCCTCATGAGCTACCTCCATAAGAGAAACTCAGATTCTTTAATGTGAGTTACTTTAGAAACCTCTATAAGTGAAGCAAATATTGCGGTTCCTTGGATTCTCGCTAATCCATTTGTCTTAGTTTAGAACTTTTGATGACAATTAAAATTGTCAGTATTATTACTCTATAATAAATCTGTTGAACAGTGAAATTCAATGAAATTACAAATTATTCTTGAAAAAATGGAAAACTTCTCTCAAATTCTGCTTATTTTCTTGTACAAGGAAAATATTCCTATTTGTTAGAAAGATCCATTGAAGAAAAAGTCTTTCAACTTATATCTAAAAGTATTAGTGTAATTACTTGTCAGAGGTTTATATTTTCCAAATCAGTACTTTGTGTACTTCGTAAAAGGTAAAAAGTATGCAAAGTATTTGCATTTCCTCTAGTGTTGCGAATGTCCTTAGCCGTTGTTGACCACCTCGGTGTGACCACTGCTTGTATTTCCACTTTTAAAAAACTGGCTGTTGCCCGCGACTTCGTCTATCTAAAAAGCTTATGTTAGTCGAGGATAGCGTAGCTTTCTGATGGTGAAAGAATTTTCGAAATCGGCCCTGGTAGTTTTTAAGTTATTTCAATGCATACAAAAATTAAAATTTATAATATTAGTATAGATAATCACCTATTTGGAACACAGAATCTAGATTTGTAAAGTGTGGCTACATTTATTTGCAAAACATGACATAAGATTTATTTTAGATGATATTGTAGTGAAATGGGTGGGTAGTTTGAAATCATTGATTACCATTTGGTGAAATTCTGGCACATCTTGCTTCTGTAGCCACTTGAGACAAGTGCTGGTCCAAGTATTTCTTGAAATTGCTTTCAATTTTAATTAATTTAAAACAATTTGGTAGTAAAGTTTGCATATAATTATTGGGTGCAAATGAAAAAGTATTAGCACTGCATTATGATTTTATAGTAAAAATATACATACACAAAGAAAATTGAACATTCGTCACAAACACTTGAAGGCTTCGATTTTTTTTATAATTTAAGACAAATTATCGTAATTTTTAAACATGCACTAATTGTGATTTTCCTCTTGGATAGCTTAAAAAAATAATTATAACAAAATTTTGTTCGAAAACATTTGATACCTTCAAATTATGATTTTTCAATTTTAATAATTTAGTATGTGTATATTTAATAACAGCAACTGCAATACATTATGAAAGCTATTCCATAAAATAATTTATATGCTTGTTTAATACAAAATGTCTCCAAAAGCTATTTATTTTTTAAGGTACACTTTTTTTAAAGTTTTCTTAAATCTATTATCCAATTGATTTCACAATAGCAATTTCTTATTTCTATAAAATAAAGGAAACATTGTGTGCAAGTTATATAACCAAGTGCAGACGGGCAAGGTGGACCAATATATAAACAATTTACAAAATATGCATTTATTCAGACAAAATTATTATTAAAATTTCACAACTAAAATTAGCACTAGTGACATTGCGGTATGCGGTTTGCGGTTCATTGTATCGCGGTAACTAAACATTTATTCACAGGCACAATATTAGGCATTGCATTTTACCATTTTTATACATTATCTGTGCTCCCTCGAAGCAATATAATATACATTTTCCACGAGTAATAAATACAACTAAATTATTTCAGATTTGGTTTCTATTTTAAAGAGATCAAACTTTAAATATGTGAAGTAAAGAGAACAAATGCAGATTTGTTTTTCTATAAAAAATTATCATACACTTTGATATCATAACAATAGCTAGCTAACATGTCTTAAAAAAGATGAAAAAGACCTTTGATACTACTTTTAATTTATTATTTATAAAATACGGCAGCGATACCATTTCATTACAATAAGTATTTATTTTAAATCAATTTCAATATAGTCTCTAGCCCGGATGGGTGGGCGCACTCGGCCAGCCCGCAGCTCGCTCGCGGCACAAACACTCACTATCCAAATAAATCAATGAAAAAGGGCACTGTTAATTAGGAACAATCCTCTTGACTCTTTCTTACACACTGTGCTACTTTTCTTTTAAACTCCGAATACGATTCTCTCCACTCTTTCTGCAAAAAGAAACAGAATGAGGACTCGGCTGTGACTGCGGGCACTCGGGACACCTAATGTACAAACTGCTGTCTCTATGTGTAATGTTGTAGTGTAAAGCCCTTTTCCAATTGCAAAATTCTGTTATATTTATAATCCCACCGCTCCTAAAAGCAATCTTCTTGACTTTTCCTAACACATCGGGCAACTTTCTTTTTGAAATCCGAATATCGCTCCCTCCATTCTTTCTGTGAAGATAAATTACATCTATGTTATTATGAGTGGTTACCGTCATCATGTGCAGCTCGTCACAAATAAACAAAACCACCACTTCCAGTGTAAAAACAAAAATTATCAATTATGGTACAAAAATCACACAACATCCTTAGGCTTCATTAGACCGAGTTCGCTATAACAACAGACTTAACCCGATGCAAAATCTCCGTTTTTATTGATAACTATGTCTAATGAAGCTATGCAAAACAGATATTTTTTCATAGTAACATCAACAAGTTTATAAAAAAAAATCTACATAAGTTACCAACAGCAACAAAATCTTCATTATTACACATTTTAGCGACATTATTAAATAACCACAAATACTTTACTAAATAATTATAAAATAAAAAAATAGAAAAGTTTAGTACCGAGTTACACAAACAGAGTTACCTTAACCTTTAAAGACAAACTATAAGATGTGTTGGGTGGATTATAATAACTTTGCAGAGACTACCCTCCAGTGAGGTCGCCACTCTTAATTAATAAATAAAAGTTAAATAAAAAGACTTACAGCTGCATCAACGTTAGCGGGGCTCTCGTCATTGGGGTCGGCGAGCATAGAAATGACACTTATAAGAATAGTCTCTACCGTGTGAACGGGCAACCATCTCTCTGATGCCTTCTCGTATCCCCATTTGTCATCTCCGGGCTCATGCAATATTGATATACATACATCTCCATTCTTTTCAACTGAAATATTTATTATAAAACTGTTATCTATACTAATATTTTAAAAAAATGTATTTTTGTATGCATTGAAATAGCTTAAAAGTAGAGTATCTATACTATATTTTAAAGAAAGATTTGTATTTTTTGTATGTATTGTAATTACTTAAAAACTACTTGTCAGATTTATAAAAAATCTTCCACTGTTAGAAAGCTACATTATCGAGTAACATAGGCTTTATTTTTTAATTCTGCATGAAGTCGCAACTAACAGCTAGTAATTTAATAAAAATAATTAGAATGTGCTTAAGATGATGCTAAAAAGAAACCCATACTTTCTGTCTCCCCTCTAGATTAGACATGATATGTTTAAGACCTTTAGAAAGTATGTAATTTAAGAAATGGTGTCATAACATGGATCTGTTTAACTTTGATAATGCCATTAAACAATGAGAATAAGAATTGTATGTTTATAAATTCAAGCCAAAAGTAAATTATTGTAAACTAGTTAAATCCAATACAAGAGAAAAAAAGCTGTATCAGTTCTATGTATGTTGAAATAAAATATGCAAGCTGTTTTGTATGAAGCAATACTTGTACATTAAAAAAATATTGATTTGAGTTTGCAAATATGTAATTAATAAGGTCATGTGTAATTGAAAGATATTTAAAATTATCTATATTAACCCTTTGCGGTCATATGTCTACTCTCAGCCACCAAAGCCTTTTTACCGTTCCGGTCGTATGTCTGCTCTCAGCCACCACAGCAAGGAAACATACGAATCGAGAGTGTTTTAAAAAATATCACACGCAGGAGAATTATAAAACATAATTTTATACAAAAACAAATGACTAGATTAGTTTATTGGATATAGATATATATAAAGTTCACAAAACAATTACTAAATCTTGATTATCCACCGTAAACTTGCGTGTTATGTGTCTCTGCTCTATCGAGGGAAATTAATTCCGACCAGTACGATACGCATCTCCAAATTTAATCCGACCGCAAAGGGTTAATATAATAAAGAGGAAAGATTGTTAGCATAGAAAGCTTAAGATTTAAGTCAAATTTAAAAATTCTTTCACAGTCGGAAAGTTACACTATCCTTGGGAGACATAGGCTGTAAAATTCCATGCTGCCAAAATCATGACCGAGAGCTAGAAAACTTAATAATCTAGTTTCAATTTTGATACCAACTTTTAAACCAAATGTTCACATTACTTCGTAAATCAGACTACTAAGGGTTAAGTATAAATATTTTTGTTATTAAAATGTCAAGAATAACTTACTATTTGGATGCCAAATTTCAGTGACAAATTTCATCCGTGGTGGCCTCAAAGGATACTCTTTTGGAAAATGTAAGTGTGCTTTGAAGAATCCACCCTCACTGTGAAAATATCAAACATTTTCTAAATAAATTATACATTTTTTAAACTAATTTGATGAATGAATGTAAATTACATTTCCCACTTCCAAATGGTTGGACTGCAGATCACAAAAGAATAGAAGAAAAACTTAATTAAATTCCTTGAATTGTCTAATTTATTGTAAATAAAGGGAAAAAGTGTTACACACTTCATCCACACTAAGGGAAATCCTTAGTGCAGATTTAGTAAGAGAAATCTGCACTATTATTTCCATATATAGGAGTGTGACATGCAAAATTACATAAGTTTGTTTTTTTTCTGAACAGGTGTTTAGATTTTTATGTATTGCCTTGTTGGCATTCACATTTACTCCCACTTTTATTTTTATTTTTTACAAAAAGCTATCTATAAAAATCATTAATTTGCATAAAGCTGAATTATAATTGTTTTGAAATTAACTAGAAGGCTGTATAGCCTATGACAAAGTTTAGAGGTATTTTTGAGCTATGTGGTTTATAATAATTTGATATTTTTTCTACTTACTACAATGTGTCTGGAGGCCCAATAATGAGAACTTCCCATCTGTAAATGTCATTGTCGTCTATTAATCCAGCAGAAAAACCTTCCACTGGATTTTTGTTTAGTTCTGAAAAAGCACACGTAAAATGTCAGTGACATTTCCATGCCTAACTTATAAAACTATATCTACTTTTAAATATTCTTGTATTATAAATGTAACGTGATTCTTTGCCAAGTTAGCGTAAACATTTCGAAACACCTAGTCATTTCTTTATTTGACTTTGGCAACGAATGTCTGTCATAGCGAATATTGATTTTACTTACACGATTAAGGGGATACTGCGGTATTTATTAATATCTACAGATACACAACTTAAACGCAAATTCTATATGATCTTTATTATTAACCATTATCGTCTCTAAAATTCGGCACAGTAAGGTCAATGATTGCATGGATACATGATCGCTTGACGCTCACACAATGATGGTTCACAAAAATAATTTATGACTACATGTTACATTTACCTGCTAGTTGCTTTTTTAATAAAAGCGAAGACTGTGGCTCTGACATTAATTACAATTATGAAATTTACCCTGACGACACGAAATAAATGATTTTCCCACAAAAGATGGCTGGCTGAGTTTTGTGCAGTTTGTGAAACATATGAGTTGTTGCTTGTTTCCGGCGAAACGATGTTGCCATAATTAATATTTTAAGAAACTACCATTTTGAGGATTGTTGCACAGATAATTTTGGAGATTTTTTTTTATGATACCGCTTAAATGCTTGGTGATTTACGCCAACATACTGAAACATTAGGACACCGTGGAACTTTTTCACATTTTTCAATATTGACTAATGCGAAATCTCAGTAAAGTAAAATTTTTTATAAGCATTTATCATAAATATTTTTAAAACAGTCATGTAGGCAACATTCACTTCAACCCTTTGACCGCCATTTAAGGTGGCAGAAACTTGTCTGGTTTTAGGTGGCTTTAAGAATTTGAAGATGACAAGGCTTTATTTTAATTCAAGTATTACATCATAAATAAAACAAGTTGTGTAAAAATAGATTTATGTTTATTCAAACCATAATTAATAGTAAAATTATGTAACTGTCGCGTTATCTATTTTAACTTTTTTCATTGGCGGTTCAGTGAGCCGGTTTTGTGATTTTTTTCTTTTATTTTTTTTCTTTTTACCAGATTTTTGAGAATTTTGAAGATTTTTATTTGCTTGATTATTAACATTTTCACATTTGCCTGTAGTTTTAATTTGACCTAACAAATTGAATAAAGTTTGAAAATTCAAATTTGTTGTAATGTGACTACCCTCGTGGAATCCTTTTATTGTGTTAATTAACTTTTTTAATAACGTTACATAGTTGGTCTTTACTTTGAACTCTTCACCAAGTTTAACAACATTCGTAAGATGTTGCTCAAATTCGCTTTCTATGTGATTTAATTTTGTTAAAAGTTTTTCTGTTGATGGCTTATTCCTATTCAGTGCTCTATAAAATCCAGACAGAAGTTCAATACCTTCGTTACGCCGAAAATGTCGAACGTCTTTATTAAAAATATTTTCTAATGTTATAGGCACAAGATCATATGTATCATCCCATTCTGTTTGCAGAACATTATGAAAGAATATTATTGGAAGCAAACAGTTTCGATTTCGGAAATAGTTCTGAAGAGCGTCTTTAAAAATGTCAAGCAGGGGTGAAATCTTTCTCTTTTTGGGCGTGTCGACGGTAACTTTAAGTGAACAATGTATAATAAATGTTGCAAAGAAAGTGACAACATCACCTAAAGCTTGAAACATGAAATGTGACCGTTCGCCTTTGTCAATAATTGATTTCAAACAATCACTTAATATGTCAACTGTAACATCCTGTGTGGAAGAGAATTTTCTTATTTTACATAGATTCTTTATGGTTTTTCTTACTCGATTTTCTAATTCTATCAACTGATTGTCTTGCATACAGAACTCTAAACATCTCGTCAGTGGAACAATCATAGCTAAACAAACATCCATTGCAGGATCCTTCTCCAAATAAATGTCAATTAAATCCAATACTTTGACTCTAAAATCTGACAAAGCTTTTTTATCTTTACGATCTTTCTTCGTTTTCTTATTTTTGCCTTGCTGAAATTGTTTAAACGCTTCCGCTAGAGCATCATCAAGTTTCTTGCCATCCTCTTCGTTAATAGCGTCAGCATCTATACTCTCTGTGTCCGTATCAGGCGCTGCGCTGCCTAACGCTTTCTGAACTGCCATTCTCAATTGATCTGGTATTGTCATGTCTTCATCATCTTCGTCATTATCATCTCCATCATTGCCTTCATCACTGTCTTCTTCAGAGTCGCCATTCATTTTTGACGTACTTTCATTATCACTGTCAGAATTATCATCATTATCAGATTCGTCATCTTTGTCGTCATCTTCTGAATCGCTATCTGCTGTCAGTGGATTTGCTTCACTTTCTGGATCTATAACGGACACAATTTGTCCAATAGACGATGGTGTCAAATACTCCCAAAGCAATCTAAAAACACATTGCACTACGGAGCGCAGTACACTGGATTCAACTGATAATATGGAAAGTAACACTTCAACTAACACTTCAATCCATTCAGGCTCGTCACTTGAGGTTTCTTGCTTTTTTCGTTTCCCTCTTAAATTTACTTTTCTATAATGTTCATAGCAACTTTTCAATTCCTTTATAGAACTCCTGGCAACTTTAACATGTGCAGGTTCCGAAAATAAAAACAGTCCCAACTGATAAAGCAGTATCAGAAATACATTATCCACTTTCGATTTTGAATCGACGTCTTCTATTTTTTCACATATATCTGCAACCATTTGCCAACATTCCATATTTTCGGTTGTAAACTGCTTTTCGATTTTAGCCTTGACTTGATCCTTTTCCAATATTGACGATATAAAATTGCATAATGATGATAAAACTGTAACTAAATTGTCTACATTCGAAAAACGAGATGAGAAACATCTGTAGAAGCAAGATTTTATAGAACCTGGAAACAAAAAACATAATTAACGTTTATTATTTCATGGTTGGTGTCATTTTATTAATGATTTTCAATAGAATAAGTAACTGTACCTGCTAGCTCACCGCTCACCGCAACGGTTTCATCACCTCCGATTTTGAAGAACCCAAAACACATCAATAATTTCATGTTAGTTATTTTAAACTCCGTATCATCTTTCACGACATCATGACTAACGAGAAATGATAGAAGCTCTGCTGCCTTTACCCTTTCATTATTATACCAATTTCTTTCAACATCCTCTTTAATGGTTTTCTTTGATGTGTTCATTAGAACGTTTTTCAATAGTTTAGCTATTTTCTTTACACCTTCGCTATCTAAATCAGCAGCTATAGATCTAATTATAGAAGTTCCTGTTACTTCAGAGAAATTAATCTCTCCAGGATTGAATAAGAGTTTCTTTAAAGTTTCTACTCTCACTTTACTAGTAACTTTTTCTGATTTTAATGATTTTGCTAATGCATTTAGTAGTTGTTTTTGGTTCTTAATCATTATTTTATTATCATCTTCATTGTCACGTTTGTTTCTTATTTTACTGGCCGTCTGTAGACCTTTGAACCAATCCATGAATAGTTTAAAAAAGTTTGTACTTAGTAATTCTGGAATTATTTCAACATTATCATCTAGATTCTGTAGTATTGTAGTGAGCAGGCTTATACAAACTAATTCTCTGTTCCTATTATGTTTTGTAAGCTGGCTATCGATACCTGTCACCCAAAATTGTACTAAATGTGATGATTTTGCAATTTGCCTTCCTATTTCTTTATAAATAGGATGATTAACTGAACTGAAGTCAATTCCAGCCTAAAAATATTAATGTAATTTAGGTACAATTGTAGAAAGTGTACATATCTCTATATATTAAATTCTTACCAGTAGTTTTTCACATATACTTTGTAAATTATCTTCATGTAATATTTCAGGAACAGACAACAATTTTTTTATTTTGACCTTTTTAGGAAACTTTGTACTGACAACCAGAAGAAAATAAAGTGTGTCCAAGTTGTATTCCTTTAAATCTTTCTTAAAGTCCTCTTTTATATTTGACCATACCACTAATGAAAATTGATCTTCATCAAGCTTAAAAGAAAATTATAGACAATTATAGCGCTAAGAATATGTATTATTTATAATAATAATTTAATACTCACACCATTGATAAAATCTAATAACAATATATAAGCTGCTGTGTTCAAATAAGATTTCTTATTACTGGCTTTCATTAATGTTGTTAATATTTGTTTTTGTTCTTCTTCTGTACATTTCATCATGCGGCCAGAACGAAAAATGGCGCTGCATACTAAGATCTGACCTAATGCCACATCACCAACCTCCTAAAAATAAGGACACATTATAATCTAAAATATTACTAAGCAAAATGTTTTTTTTGTTTAATATATATTTTTTTGCACCATTGGCTACTCAAGGGTTAAAAATGCAAAGACATTTTGAACATAGTTTTAATGAATTTGGCTCCACTTTTGTTCAATTTAATAATTACACTATGTTTTTTTTATATTCAGAAACAATTAATTACTATCATATTTCCATTGTCCGATTAATAGTAAAAACTCAAATATAATTTGGTAGAAATTTGTAAAAAAAAAAATTGTAAAAGTATTTATAATTCAAATACTTACACTTTTAGATGATCCATTAGCATGTAATTCTTTTTTAATCAGTTCAAATAACTGTGAAACGGAAATCTGTTCGAAGTTACTTAGCAATGTGACAAGCATTGCAAAATGTCCCGTTCTCATGTCAGGGACATTGGCGCCCAGACTTCTGACCACTCTACGAAGTACATACTGTATATCTTTCTCGCCCTGAATAAAAATATATTAATTGAAATGAAAAAGTTTTAGTATCATACATTCTTTTTAATATAGTTAAACCTGGGGAAGCAAGTCATTCTGTGGTCCCGTCAAGCTACCTCCATATGCGAGAAACTCGGATTAGAGAGATCTGTATAAGTTAGACAAAAATCATGGCTTCTTGAACTATCACTTATTCAGGTTTGACTGTAGATAATAATCTATAGATTTTATTGAGAGGAAAAAAAGAACTAAAAGGGTAACAAAAGCTTAAAATTTAGTTATAGACTAATAGCAAATCAGAAACGCATCAATTAGTTTTTTTTTAGATATAATTTTAACAAAGTATATTATCTATTTGAAATGCCGGAAACTAAGACATAATTTTTAAACTACATCAAATCTAAATGGTAGAACTTGTCCAATGAATATTCATTGAATAAGTGATAAAGTAACTATCAACAACCCAAAGGAACCAAAGATGCTGCATCAATAGTAGCAGCAGGGACCAGCGGGGCCCCTTAAACAGGGGTACAAAAAAAAAAAACTTATTTACAGATAAAGTGTGATTAACAGTAAAAGAGTTACACATAAGTTAAGAGTTAAACATATTCATTTGTGAATCTCTGCACACCTAAAGACCTGGTGTTAGACATGCTCTTTATTAGAGATTATAATTACGGCTTGAAAATTTTTGCTCCAGATTGCTGAGTTGAATCAAATTATTTCTCCTTTGGTTTTGTTAATTATCAAAACGTGTACGTACCTAATTCTATATTATTTAGGGGCTTATACAAATATAAATAAAAAACTAACCTCATCATTCATAAGGCGTGATATTATTCTAACGCCGCCATTTAGTTTCACATCATCTTTGCTCGCTTTTAATAACTCAAAGGCATCTAATAAGGAAGATGTCACCTCTAAAGGTTTGGTATTTGATATTTCATTCATTTTATTAATATAACATTGCTAAAATTCAATCACTAAACTTCTTGAAGGAAATCCGCATGGCATTGGCATTGACGTCTGGCGACAAGTTGCCATTTTATACACTTTACAAGTTTTCCATTGGAAAAGGTAGCAAACGGTAGGAAAAATTTCACCTTCTCACTCTTTAAAATTATTAAGAAAGTGAATCATCTATTGACATAAAATATCTGCACAATAAAATTTAGAACTACTTTTTATAAATTTAGGGTTTAGTTTAGCTTAAGAACTCTTAAAAGTTTATTTTCATATTCATGATATTTGCCCGATCACTACGTGGTTTACAATAAATTTAAGATTATTGCTAAAATGCTTAATAATAAATTGGATCTATCAAACTTCAAAATAAATAAATCTAATAAGATTAGTTTTTGATTTTTTTACTAACAATAGTTTATCTATATTTTAGGGACAACCAGAAAGAGATGCGCGCGCAATTATTATTCCATGTTTCTAAACATGGCAGGACGTAGTGGATTTGACGATGGTAATCCCAGGTATTAAATTTTAAAAATCCATTTAAAACTTCTATTCAAATTTACCTGTATTTTATCGGCAACAATATAAATGTATCGGAAAAACCATTATTTCCCTCGCGCGCAGTGCTTTAACAGTGTTTTTTCACACCGTTAAATTCACATTGTAAAAAAGTGATATTTTAGAGAATCGTGTGAATATTAATTATTCACGTCACTATATTAGAAGCCTGTGTACTGTTGCACGACTAGATTTAATCAAAATGTTGCATTTAACAAAATTTATAGGTTATAAATTCGTAATGCGTACAGGGACTTTGGAGGCGGTAGAAGGAATCTTAGCGGGCGTCCGCTACCTACCGAGCCTCCCTACAAGGCGTACGTTGGAAATCTACCCTCTGGCCTCATCCAGGGCGATATTAACAGAATTTTTCCTGTGAGTAATATTAGTTTGTTACTACTTCTGTTTAGACTGCACTGGTGTAATGTCTTGTATAATAGAATCTGTTGTTACTCTCTGGTCAATCTATGTGTAAACTAAAGTTATCAGTAATTTGATTATGTTCTAATTATGGGTTTTTGTATCAGACTGTATGAATGACATTGAATTTATATCCTTTGTTTATTATCCAATTTTAGTGCTGATTATGTCATCATGGATATTAACCTTGCATTTGATAGTTGCTATGTTTGAAAAATAACATTTCTTCTACTTCCTTAATAAAATTACATGTTCAACTAACATCCAAATTTAGGAGTATATTAGTTGATGTTCTTGAACATGTCATACTTATACAGTAACTTCAAGTTGAAGTTATCAGAACTATTGCATAGAGAAAAGGTTGAAATAAGACAAACCCTAGTCTAAAACAAAGTCCAATAGTACTAGTTAGGACTGTAATAAATGTAATATTAGTTTTTACCACAATAAAGTACATCAATATTTAACATAATTATTGGAAAATGTATGGACTATCAATCAAGTTTTAGGTTCAAATACCATTCAACTATTGCAAAGAAAGCTAATCTAATTTTGTAATTGTTAATATAGATTATTTAAGTATATCTACTAATATCCAGTTTTCTGTTCCAGGATCTGTCCATCAAAAATGTCAGGCTCGTTATGGACAAAGAAACAGACAAATTCAAAGGATTTTGTTACGTGGAATTTGAGAGCTTGGATGATTTGGTTAAAGCTATTGAAATGAACGGTGTACTAATTGTAGATGGAAATAATGTAAAAATTGATGTGGCCGAAGAGAAACGGAGTGACAGGTAAGAAATGTAATGTAGTAGTGCAATTAAATTGTTAAAACTTTCATAAGACATTATCTAATATTATTCAATGCGGTTAAAACTCACTAAACTAGTTGGTACTGTTACCGGAACAATAGACGTGAGTTTTAGCTGCATTAAATAATGTAGTAGTCTAGTTCGACCCATGATGGGCTCCATTTTCCTTCACTCAACGACTAGTGAGTATTTTGCGTGATATAACACATATCTTTGAATTTCTTTGCCGATATGTGCAGAAATCATGATGCTTTTCTCCAGCTATGCTATTTCATTGATGTAACCAATGTCTTATTTATCTTATTTCTTATAAATTAAAGCTTGCGAACATAAATGTCAGTGATTCAAACTCTAAATGCGACCCATAGACAAATTCTTATGAACCAAATTCCATAAATAGACCTTAAATTGCTTAATAATTTCAATTATTGCGTGGTAAAGGTATGGTAAAGATGTTTTAGAAATATTTTGTTTTGTTTTGTAGTTCTTTTTGTCTATGTTAAAGGTGTTTGAATTGGAACCAGGATATTTAGTGCCAATACATTTTTTTTTATTTAATATTTTAACAGTGCCTATACTAGATCAACAATGTTTAGATTGTATTTATTTTATATTAGTTATACAGGATTGTATTTTTATATACCAACTGTATATCTTTATATCTGTTCTTACCATTCCAGAGGAGGTGGTTTC
>QDHC01001038.1:617247-628663 GCA_013186455.1 Papilio dardanus tibullus | reverse complement strand
GTTTGACGACATGCCGCCCGCCAGGCCCGGTCAGTGACACACACCCAAATACGCCTACATTCATATTCACTCATCTGTATGGAAGTAAACAGCTTTCCTTATGCATATACATATTGTCAGTAAAGGTTTTAGCACTACAGCTCACCGCAAAAGAGTAAAGTGATAAGCGGAAGCTGGGCGGCCCCATTTTCAATTCTCATACGAAACTGCATACTTGTGTCCCCACGGACAAAGAGAAATGAGTTGTGTCAAGAGCCGAAATGTTTTAGAAACCGAGCTGTGTTATGTTGTTGGGCTCGCTTAGCTCAGCTCTTTGTTAGTGGGACGCAAGCACATTTGAGGCCGCTCAGCTCACCATCTCCCGCTCTTTAACCTACGTGCGAGTCGGGAGCTATTTTTAGGACTTTGGGGGGTGGTGTCCGTAGGTGCATATTGTGAGTGTGTGTGTGTGTGTTGCGCAGACACGACGGGGCGGCCGAAGCTGCAGCTGCAGCCGCGCACGGTGAAGGAGCCGGTGAACTCGCTGGCGTCCACCAGCCAGGCCTCCTCGATATTCGGCGGCGCGCGGCCGCGGGAGGAGCGGCTCAAGGAGCTGGCCGGGGAGTAGCCGCGCTTGCTCTCGAGGGTTCTTTGTTAGGTTGTAAATGATTATCGTATTTGTATTTTGTTAGCTTTATTGTGTCTTTGATATATTCTCCTTGAGTGCTTTTCAAGTGAACGTCGAAATGTTCGATGTCAAATGCTAGTGTTCTTCTGTCGATCCGGCTCGGACCAGCTTCGGTTATTACCTTCCAAAATATGATATACTTATTTACATTTTGTTTATGCTATGTGGTGAAAACATAATTATTTTTTTATCTACAACTACCTTCGTGGCTATTGAAGAGTTCTCTGATAGATTCTCTGTTGTAATAAAATATGTTTTTTTTTATTTTGTTCCTTAGCTCGTGAAAAATTAAACATTGATTAAGTGATTTATAAATGAAATACTTTTTAAGAGTTGAGAATATGATGATGTAATTATTGTGTCATTAATAAATTTAACTTCCACGTACTTGTATTTCTACTTTATTAATGATGAGATATTGTTTTATTGTAATAAAATGTATAAGTAACGTGGCGGTGGAAAAAAAATCGCAAAATTGTAATGGATAATAGAAAAATTAATAAAAAGTGAACTCTTTGTAACCGAGAATTTGTCTACCATCCTTCCGATACTCAAACACTCATTCCAAACTTTCTGAACATGTACAGTCAGCTTCATAAATTAAAAAATATTAAAAGAACTCGCTCAAACAACATTTGACAATGTTCATATTACAGTGTATTTGTGAGGCAGAGGTATATTATTGTTCACTTTTTCTTTATATCTGAATACCTGATGTGTCATATTATTTCTGCAGCTGACTGTACATTGAGTCTTCAAGTCTTGTGTTTTAACCATTAAATGGACGATTTTTGTTTCGCGTTTTAAAAAAATATAGTTGTGTAATAGACATGTATTACTGTCTAGGAAATGTATGTATTACTGTTTAGTATGTTGTTTAAAAACAACACTGTCCATTTAAGAGTTAAGAACCACTCATAAATCCAAGAGAAATCAGAAGAAACAAAGGTGCAATTACCATTACTAGTCTGCTTTTGGTAACAAGGATTGCATCAATGAATTTTATACTATAACTAAAAGAACCTATACTATTATCTCTAAATTAGCATTACAGTCTAGTAAAAACTTCAACAGGATGTATTTGGTACTTTGTATACTAAATAAGTACTAGCTATTGCCGGCGTCAGCGACTTAGTACGCGGGGAATAAAAAAATATATAGTCTATGTTACTCAGGCATAATGATAATAGTTTTCAATCAGTGATAAAAAAAATGGTTTAATAATTTTAATCCTTTCTTCTTTATGCTATTAGTAGTAAGTATAATCATCCCAAGACTTGGATGATTCAGCATAAAATAATTAAATTGTTTAAATTGCTGTGCCTCTCCTTCTTCGAAGATTAAGGGTAGGCAACGCATCTGTAACTCCAGATGTCTATGGTCAACAGTTGCATTGCTATTTCAGTGAGTATACATAGCCGCTTGCTCGCTTGCCACTTTATAATATAAAATAAGGTAAAGAAAAAAAATAATATAATGTATTCTTAAAAGAATTTAATCAAATATCAAGATCTTCATCAGGGTCTTCCTCATCCCAGTCATCGACTGCGTCTGGTTCATAATAAACTTTGCTCTGGCCTTCATTTATTTTACTCATGTAAGGTAATTTCAGATTATGCTTCTCTAATTGCTGTGTTTGGTCCATCTCTATTTTAAATGTAGACAGGCTGCCGGGATTCGGTTTGGCTGGTTCTTCCTCTTTTATTACCTCCTTTGTTACTCTTTCACATTTTAATGTAGATGTAATATGGTCATATGATAATATTTCTTCCGTTTTTACGAATTTATTGCCTAATTTTATCTGTACAGCTATTTTAAATGGGTTACTATCGTAAGTTATAGTTGCGTGTGCCAAATGATTTAAATGCTTTTGCAATTTAGAATGCATTTGTAGACAATCCTTATGCAGTACTAGTATCAGTTTAACTACATTTTCGTGACTTTTTAGCTTCCTTATGTATGTCAAGCATTTGTGCCAACCCATCTCTAAAGCCATTTGATTTATCGAATCTATAAAAACATGACATGGTTGTTTTGTATATTCGATAAAATTCTCTGAATCAAAATCGATATGGTACTGGACATCTTGGTTTTTAAACACGTTTTCCCATAGTTTAACAGATTGTTCATAACAAAATAAGTTTAATTTCAATTTGTCTCCCAGTAAGTTATTTAACAGAGGCACAATATTGATGTTGTAATCATCTTCAATCAGGACCATTGGAGCAGAACGTAGTTTCAATAGAGTCATATTGATTTAAATGCCTTTTTCTCACGATAAATATGCTTTAAAACCTAAAAGAAAAATATCCTTTGTTTTTGAGGTTAGGTGTCATTGTCATCTCTCAAATTCAACACGTTCGTAAATCGTGTTAATCTTATTTTTAAATATCATTAATGAAAATTATCTTATAATTGTCTTTTTTAAAAGATGGAATATTCTTATTGGATGAATAATCAGTTTTGCAAGTAAAAGAGATAAAAAAATTAAACGGAACTCTGTATAATTTTGTCGTGAAATGAAAGAAATAATGGTTGTCAATACAAAATGTCATTGACAACAATACAAGTTTTTTTTTTAATTCAATAAAATATAAATACTGCGCTATTAATAATTTGAAAGTGAAATGAATATGAAATAGTATTAGATTTACTGCTGTATTGTAAATATTTTAATATAAAGAAAGGTAGTGCTTCATTGTAAGCACATTAAGTTGTGAAACAAAGTCGTCAAGAGTGAAAAAATCGTCATGCTAAAACAAATTACTCCGTTTAAAATGATAATAAGGAACACAGCATTTGTACCCGCATATAAACCACCAGCTGAAAAAGATTTTGAAACAATAAGATACTTTATAAGCCGTCATAAGAAGATATTAATACTCACAGGCGCTGGAATATCAACAGAATCTGGTTCGTACGTGGATAATGAATCATGTAATAAGATTTTCTTATTAACATTAATATTCTAATAATCATCATACATCATTTAAAACGATCACCACTTAACACTAATGGCCTGATCTATATTAATATTATAAAGAAAGAAACTTTGTATTTTTGCATGTATTGAAATAACTCAAGAGCTATATTGCCGATTTCAAAATATCTTTCACAATTAGAAATCTACATTTTCCACAAGTGACATAGGCTATATTTTTTAATTCCATGAGGATGAAGTCACTAACAACAGCCACTAAAAGAGCAAAGTTGTAATAAAAAGCAAGAGAAAGACTAATACAACCTTCTAATATTAACATATTCAACCCCAATTCATCTGGTTCATAAATAAACTTATACAAAAAAAAACAGCGTTTAATGTGTTAACTCCGATATAATTTTGTAGGAATACCTGACTATAGGTCTGAAGAAGTTGGTTTATACGCAAGAAGCAATCATAAGCCAGTGCAGTATCAAGAGTTTGTGAAATATCCTAAAGTGAGACAGAGATATTGGGCCAGGAACTTTGTTGGCTGGCCGAGGTTCAGTGCGGTGCAACCGAATGCTACACATTACGCGATTAGGGAGTTAGAAAAGGTATATTATTTTCTACAAAAAAATAGACTAAACAAGAAATAAAAGGTAAACATGGTATGTGTATGTTGAGGGAAGAATGGCATCTAACAAGGAGAGCTTTAAGTATGAATGTGGACACCAGTAGATGTAGGCATAGGAAAACATAGTTTACGTGAAAGGTGACATGGTCACAAAGGGAGTGACTGAGATGGCAGAGGCAGAATGTGGAAGATAAAAACCTAGTGCCTGACTCTACAGAAGTAGGATAAGGATTGGGAGATTTTAACCGACTTCCAACAGAAGGAGGTTATCAAGTCAATGAGTTTTTTTTTTTTTTAAACAATTAGTCTTAATTTTTGATTAATTAAAAGTATTGATTTCCAAACTTGGCGATCCTGCGCCATCCCAACCCAATCGCGGATGTGGAGCTTCCTTATGTCTTTTTCAGCCTCATCAATCCAGCAAAGTTTGGAAAGATTTCTTGTCGGAGGCCAAGGCCCACTTCGGGTCACCCTAGTTAGTTAGAAGTAGTTGATAGGTAAATGATTTTGGTCAAAATTTCAACTTGCTTAAAAATTAAGATGTCACTTCTACCATATTTTAGCAGTAGAAATGATTTAATAGTTT
The DNA here is from genome assembly GCA_013186455.1 of Papilio dardanus tibullus. Classification (NCBI taxonomy): domain Eukaryota; kingdom Metazoa; phylum Arthropoda; class Insecta; order Lepidoptera; family Papilionidae; genus Papilio; species Papilio dardanus. Next base: position 623,853 of record QDHC01001038.1, on the reverse strand, counting down.
CAACTGTGTTCCATATATGGCACTGGGCGCCTTGTAGGGTTAAATGAACACGTGTAAAAGATAAAAGATAATAATAGTTTTCTTATTAATAGATTAAATTATTTTTACAGATAAACAAAGTAAGCGCAATAGTGACACAAAATGTTGACCGTTTACATCATAAGGCAGGCTCGGAGAATATTATTGAACTTCATGGAACAGGTTATATAGTGAAATGTTTACAATGTAGTTACGTAGTCGACAGGTATACGTTGCAGGAAAATATAATGCAGCAGAACCCTGGTATGGAAAGTAGTATTACAATGATCAGGCCTGACGGAGACGTTGAGTTATCCAGAGTGAGTATGAGTGATTAATATTAGTAATTTAAATTTAAAAGTTACAATGGATGGATGGTTTGAAGATATCTCCAGAACGATTGGATCTTGATGAAATTTTGCACAGGTGTAGAGCAAAATCTGGAACACATTTATTTACTATGTTTTTTTGTATGTGTTAAATGTAGTTGTACCGAGATATGCGAGATTCTAATGGACTGATATTTTTCGTTTATAGAGGATTCTCGTTAATTTGTTTCTCGCTTATGGAGGTCCGTCGGGATAAGACAATGACTCGCTTTTCCACGTTCTTGTATATCCCTTTTATTTCTTTCAGGAACAAATAGAAAAGTTTCGAGTACCATTATGTCCCGAATGTAATGGTCCTTTGAAGCCGGACATAGTGTTCTTTGGTGACAATGTGCCGAAGGAAAGAGTAGAAAGAGTGAGAAGTGCAGTGAGTGAAAGTGACGCGATATTCGTCTTAGGTTCAAGTCTCACAGTTTATTCGAGTTATAGAATTATATTACAAGCTAAGGAAGAAAATAAACAAGTTGCGATATTAAATATAGGTCCAACTCGAGCGGACAATATTGTTGATATAAAAATATCAACAAAATGTAGTGATATTTTGACAGATTTGCACACAATTTAATATGAATTTCTTTAGTTTTTTTTAATTGTTAAAAACAATTATAAAATATGTTGTCTTATGTGATAATCTACCTCTGTTGTATATTTCAATTAATTGGTTCAAAAATAAAATACCATAAAATGGTCTTTAGTTTTTTTATTTCGTACCAAAATTTATCATTACAAAAAATCATATCAAATCAAACTGCACAGACATTTCTTACTTGAGCCGTATTTTGAGGTAATAAACAGTTTGTTCAAACTCAAATAAGTTAATAAATTAAACAGAGTTAATAATCAGGCACAATAACCTCAGATGACTCACATTACACCGTGTCCCGGCCGGGACGTGCCACATCCGACCCCGCGCCGCCATAATGTCCTTACAAAATATATCTTAACAGTGCTCCGTCCGTCACTTGGCTCGGGCACGTTCTTATATTTTTTATTGACACACTGACGGCAAAGCCCCGAACGGGAAACGATGTAGTGTGATCCTTAAGACAATTCGCAAAAGGCTAGCAACATCTGAGATTTTAGTTTCTAAGGCCTTGATAAGCACTAGGATAGTATTTTAGTTGAGTAGGAAGTAATTTAGTAACTAAACGTGTCCGAACAACATTTTAGAAGAGTGCTTTAGTAAATCTTTTGTTCGGATACTTATTATTTGGTACTCGACTAAAATACTATCCAAGCGGGTCCAAAGTATCTTTCGATTTGCAATATCGCTGATAGAATTGGTAAAAAAAGTATGAAACTGACAATGACATTCGAAAAGTCATGTGCTTGTCACGTCTATCGAACGTCATTGTCAGTTCTATACATTTTTGATGTTCGCTATAGAATCGCTTCGTAGCGAATGTACTTTCGGCAACCGCCCTGGTGCAAGGCTTAAACGACATAGGCGTTGACTTGAATATAACATAGTGGTTCGTACACAGGTACGCATAGCCGACGATTGTATCATGACGTCGCTTAAATACTAAAATCTCAGACTTACGTAGTCTTAAATGTCAGGCTTAAGTTTCCAGAATAATTAAACAAGACGTTATATTGTTATTGTATACGAGTTATAAAATATAATGACAAAAATAATACGATTAATTCACCACCGCACTCAGAGAGCGGTTAAACGACCACTTAGTGAAGCATCAATCAGAAGTGTTAATGGCCGAATATTGTATTCAAATATTTAAGTCTTAAGACGCTTGAACTTTAAACAAATTTGAAGTCTGTAAAATTGTGAGCCCTTACTTTTAGATTCTTTTTAAAATTCGGCCTCAAAAACTTGTATACCAGAATAGTATTTTAGTCCAGTAACAAGTAATTTAGTAACTAAACGTGTCCGAACAACATTTTAGTAGAGTAGATTAGTGCATCCTTTGTTCGGATACTTGGTACTAGACTAAAATACTATCCTTGTGGGAACAAAGCTTTATGGACTTTACCACTTTACGTCTGATTGCGGTACGTTCAGTATAACTGAGATCATATTTTATATGAAAAAAGTAGAACAATAACATAATGTTTTTAACTATGTATCAACTATCAAGACTTAAGGCAGCATTATTTTATTAATTAAAAATGTCTAGTTTTCGTCAAAAAATGTCTAAATTAGTTACTTTATACAATATTCAAATATGCACGTAAATGTCTAGAAACATGCTCGACTTCTTGTTTTGGTCATTTTAAATATAACTGTGGGTTTGCACTTCAATAACCTTTACAAATTATTAACTTTGTCCTTTCGAACGACTGACAGGAAATGCAAAACAATTGCATAATATTGCAAAAAAGTTGCACAATATTGCAATAATAATTACATAATATTGCAAAAATTGCACAATATTGCAATAATAATTGCATAATATTGCAAAAAGTGCACAATATTGCAATAACAATTACTAATATTGTAATTCCTCTCAAATCAAAATATATTATGTTTTGTATCGGTTTTTCCGCAGTGAAAACCCACAGTTAAGGAACAATATAAAGACAAATCTACGAAATACAATACTTGATACTAAGAAATCATTTAAATAAGTTTTTTAAGCATTCACTGATTAATTTAACCACATTCACAATACCAAATTATTGCAAAATCTTATTAATTACATTATTCTTATGTTATAAAAGCATTCCTTAACATTTTAATTTCCATTTTTTATTTTTTTTAATCATGTCATACATTTTAAATTATAAGTCACTGTCCAATTTTAAATTCCGTCAGTTCATACTAAGACTATTTTTAATTTTAACCTAAAATATTTTTACGCTAAAACAGGCCAATACCATTTGGATAAACTTTTTTTTTCGACTAAATTACTAATATTACCTAACAATACAAAATATTTTATCTTACAATTTCTACAAAATTATTACCACTATAAAACTTGAAGGAAGGGTAGATAGAGAAGTGTAGACTAAAAGAATATAGGAAAAATAAACATATAATTAATTCACATACATACTTACAATCATATATATGTATTTACATCATGTAAATGTTATGTGCCAAAATAAACTACTATGAAATGAAAAATTGTGCTTGACATAACCCCAAAAAACTTTGCAGTGAAATTGTCATCCCTTACTTTGTTTTTGACAAGATATAGATAGGCCAATCAAAATAATTGGTGAAACCAAGATTTTTATAAAACAAAAGATGTTCGCAAGCAGCCATTCGCCAAAATGTCTTAATGTCTAGTCAGTTTACAAACTGTCGAAATTCACAATAGGTCAGTGACTTACAATAACGTCACACTTTACACAAAAAGCTTTAGCCGTTTTTAATTTCTATTTTGTACCAGAGGTATTTATTATAAGTTATAGCTTTTCCTCCATGTATTTTATCCTGGCAGTCACTTAATGTGACTTAAAACTTACAATAACCGCAATGATCATCAAATGTCTTTGTGGCAGAAAGTCAATAACTGATGGTCAGTTTTAATAAGTCATCGATTTGTTAAACATTAAATCACATAGAAGGTATTTACCAGAACAAGTATAGTCCTTTTCAAATAACACGGAGGCACAGGGTCACGACGCGCTATGGTGCTTTCCCGTCTCCCCCCAACTTCACGCTAACCCCCCCTCCATAACATTGTGTACTGCAACCGATTCGCTCGAACTTGAGACGCGATATTTGGTAACTGGGGGCCCCCCATCTCTTTACGCCCTAACAAAAATGGTGTACTGCGCATGCACAACCACGCATACAACGTTTACCTCGATATTTGAAGTTCAATAATTAATTTAATCTCTAACAACGGCAGTGAATTGTATTTCAATAAATCATTTTACTTATATTATACAATTATATTAATGACATTGAAAAATAGCTCTAGACATCAGAGAACTTACGCGTATTTTACGACGATAGTCCCTTGACGATCAGGGATGGTCGTTGTGTCAACAAATTAGTTAAAACAACCGTTGACCGTTCATTCAACTAGTTGAAGCCAACCTAAGTTTACATAGAAGTCAGTGATCGTTTTTTGTCGTCACCAATTTTCAATTATTTTTATTATTAAATAGTTGACAAAATCAACTAGTTGAAAAAGTAAATATTTCCTTTCGTTGAAGTTAAAACCGGTAACGACCCATCCCTACATGCCACAGAAATAAGTACAATCGGACACAGTGACGGTGTGTCAAAATCGGTTGTAATTATGTGCCGATTGTCTGTCGCAAGGTCAGTTTGTGAAAAAAGGACCTTACTGTAATAGAACTTAGATATTTTTTACACTACACTTGTAACCGTGCAAATGTTATCATAAAACTCTACTGTAGTACTAATATACATATTGCCATCCCTTTTAATTCACATCGACAAAAAAGTGACGACAATATCAATACAAGTGTAACGACATTCGAATTCTAAGTTAAATCTAACAGTGCCTTAAGAAATGTTCATTGCAAATAGTTTTTAACATTATTACGATTAAAAGATAAGGAGAGTAAGGAAATCAGATATCAATTGCATAGGTAAATAAATGACAAAACAAACTTATTTAAATAATACATTTTTATATGACGGACACTGAAATATTCAATATTGTAAGTACATTTATTTTTTTTTCTTACAGTCTTTGTACGAACTTCAAGATGGGACACCGACAAAGTAAGGGATTGTACATTTAAACGTTTATTCTATTCTATTCTATTCTATTCTTAAATGTATGAATTTTACAGGAAAGTTATATTAAACTATTTTTAAAGATTCGTTTTATATTTAGATATTTTGAAAGAGTAAGACAGTTCAAAGGTATTGGGTTTCCTTTCCCTAAATGTCTAACAAAAACATAATGTAATCTTTGTACAAATACAATCGAATCTAAGCAAGAGTCCAAGGGACCGCGATATTAGTCTCGCTTATAGAGGTCCCTCTTTAATACGACTTACTCGCTTACCCAGGTTGGGCTGTACTTTAATAGAAAGCCCACGATACTAGAATATTCCAGAATGTTCCATCATATAAAAACCCTTCCAGTACAATCACATTGGTCTTAGAAAAAGAAACACTCATTCAATCACTAAACACGTTTAAATTGTTTTATCACTACTTATTTATGTCCGGGGATCAATTTTATATTGAACATTATAAGAAATAGTCCGCCTGCGGTTTCTTTGAGGGAACTCCGCGCGACTCCTGCGGCGCCGCCTCGAATATTGTGAACTCGCGCTGGAGGTTCTCATTTAATTCTAATATAGCTGCTACGTTCCCACATCTGTTTAAATACATGGTGACACATTTATAGCCGAATACTGAAACTATATTTAAATGTAACGTCTTAAATAAGGCCTCGTTTATAGTCAAAGTTTACCTGTAGGCTTACCCAACATGCTTTTCGATCGGCGATGTCGCTGATGGAATCGACAAAAATGTATGAAAGTGACATTGACGTTCGATATCTCACACGTGACAATCACGTGATTTTATCGAATGTCAATGTCAGTTTCATATAAATTTGTCGATTACATTTTTGGTAAGCATCTTGGGTAAGGACACTGATCCGGTAGAGGCGTTCGATGCCTGTCTCTTACCCTAGGGCCTAGGGCATCATTAGACCGATGTCACGTAAGAAACAGCCTTACGCCGAAGTGAAATCTCCGTTTTTTCCGCGAACTCGGTCCAATAAAGCCATAGGGTAGGACATAGAAAATGACGTAATCAAAAATAAATGACACAAGGTCTGTCTATATACTAATTCTATTTTGAAGTCTCTCAGATTTTCAGCAGCACTTATGAAATGATGGGATTAAGTTTCAGTATTCGGCTATTAGTTACAAGTCAAGTTACCCAAGTATTTGGTGTCACTGAACCTGTCAAACTGTCAAGAAAGCATTTATGGTGTTATGTGAGCGAGCACTCACCTGTAGCAGTAGTTGGGCGCGGACCAGACGGTGAGCACGGTCTCGTTGAAGTGCCACTTGTAGCCCTCCATGACGAGCTGGTGCGCGCGACAGATCATGTCGATGTCGTTGGACACGTTGAACTGAGCCACCACGTCCGACCCGAACAGGTAGCCCGCGCCCCGCGGCGACACGCCCCACCCCTGCGTGTCTGCGAACACGCTGATCGTCAACACATCTTCACAACTCTCACGTGATTAAAGCTAATATTGATCGTTTACACTTGACGCTACCGTCAACC
>QDHC01001038.1:596918-616786 GCA_013186455.1 Papilio dardanus tibullus | reverse complement strand
CAACATAGAATTTTTGAAATCAAGTAAGTTGTTTGTGTTATATCAACAACAACGCACGCCCTTAACCCAGAGGGGTAGGCAGAGACAACGGACCTCCATTTGGCACGATCCTTACACACCTCTCTCGCTTCTTCTACATTCATACATCTACGCATACACGACGGTAACGCGTACTCTTAATACCGGCCTTCTTGACCAACTCCTCAATTTGACCAGTATAAGTCCGCCTCGGGCGACCCCGTCCAACACTTCCACTCACTTTCGCATCATAAATCTTCGTTAACCTGCATTCATTTCATTGTTATATACCAATACATACAAAACGTTTCATTCAAGTGTTATACCAATTAATATACAACCAAAAATCTGTACTGTGTATAATATTTCATAATTTCCAATGTATCAAATAAAGCAAAACAATGTATTTACACTGAAGAGAAATTTAGAAACCAAGGAAATGTAAACAAATTGGTTCCGAGCACACTCACGCATTCCTTCACCCGCAGTGGTTGGGTCACATTAAAAAATTTCAACTTCTAAAATTTTTTCTATTGTAATATGCAATATGTAATGAACCTATTTGTGTCCGGGTTTAATTATGATTACCTCCAAACAGTAATTGAACCATATTTTCTTAAACATTCATCATAGAAACCGTAAACTTGTGTGATCTGACGTGATTCATGGTTGCCACGGATCAATGTGATACGATCTGGATAACGAACCTGAAAACATAGAATATTAACCCTTAAACGCATGATTTTTTATTGCAGCCTGGAAATGATTATAAAATAATGTGAATTGTGGTATGTATACATTTGGCAACAAGATGCCAAATCTCTATTTTATGCACGAACCTGGTCTACTGAATCCGTAGGATTAAACTCTTATGCAGGTTCGGGAATATTAATTTTTATAAATATAACTTCTTTATTAACTTAACCTCCCTATTATTTAAGCCCCCTTAACCATCCTTTATCCCTATTTTTCTCAAATAAAACAAGAGGGATGAGAATATTTTTCATGTTTAAGTACATTTTACTCTTGAGATGACTATCTCATTAGTATCCTATATAGTTAAACATATTTTTCTAATCCTACAGCTTCATTAGACTGAATTCGCGATAAAAACGGACTTGCAACAAAGCAAGATCTTCGTTTTAATCGCAAACTCGGTCTAATAAAGCCGTAGCGTTACAAACATTTCTAAATATGACAATATTTACCTTCAATGCTAATAATAATAAGAAAGTTTCCACAGAATAAAATCCTCTGTCAACAAAATCACCCATAAATAGATAATTAGTCTCGGGAACATCACCACCTACTTTAAATAATTCTTTAAGGTCATAAAATTGTCCATGAATGTCACCACAAACCTGTAAATTAAATACAGGTTTCTAAAATGCTCAACCTGGAAATATAGTACATAAAAATATGTCACTTATTGCAACATTATCATAGAAAAGATTTAAAAAAAAGGTTAAAGGTTCGATCCATGATGGGCTCCATTTTCCACAACTTCACGACTAGTGCGTATTTGGTATGAATACACATATCTTTGAATTTATATGCCGATATGTGCATATTGCATCACAATGTTTCCTTCACCTGGTAAGTTTCATACTATAGATATTGCCAGACTATTGAGAAGGGAATCTTTTACATTTTAAATCAATAAGTTGTCTGCTTCGGGCACAAATGAAACTAAATATGATAGCTCACTAGTGTCCTTTGCCCTTTACTATATCAATGTACAATAATAGGACCATGTAGGTTTTATATATTTTTTGACAAAACCAACAGCGTCTTCCTCACAAGTCTAGACATCCTTGTTTGACATTTAGTATAGAAAGTAGAGATTATTCAGCAGTGCAGGGCTAAAGTCAATAGGGATTATTGTTTACTGTTCCAAACACTGATATTATATAAATAATGGTATATAATGTAAAACAACATTGTTTTAAGTAAAATTTACCGTAACAGGTGAGTCGACTCGTTGCACGTTACTTTCTTCGACAAGAATCTCGCGGGCTTTCGCACAAAGTGCTTTAACCTCTGCCTCCATTATAATTTCGCATCTTTTCAATTGTTCTATTTGACGGTCCAGGTCGCTTGTATCAGACATTTTATATATATTTAGTTAACTAACAGCTGCAATTCAAATAAAAACGTTTAAACTTAGAGGGTATAAGGTGATCATAAAGCTTCGTGGTCGTTGTTGCATACCGTCAAATCGTTTCGTGGAAGAGTTGACGTGTATTGTCTCTATTGAAAACGAATTGTTCTTTTGTGTTATAATACTCACGAAGACTTGAATCTCTCTTAAGGTCTAAGAAAACGCGTTGATAATAGCATTAGCGTTAAAAATCACAAAATAGTTCACACTTCACAAACAATCACAACTTGTCTGTGCATTTCTGTGCTTCATAGAGTAAAAAATATTTTTCAAAGTGTTTGTGGTGTATTTGGTAAGTACTTTTTTCCATTTTAATAAATGAATCCCAACGGAAATACAAAAATCAAAAGCTTGTTTTATCTTTTTATACTTAAGTCAAACATTTAAATAGTTTTGCAAGAACACAAAGGCCAAAAATGAGCCTGTGATGTCACATAATCTTTGATTAAATGCAAACCATAAATTCAAGTTTTTGTGCAATCTGTCAAAATGACATGCCAATGACAACAATTTGACTCATGGAAATAAGAAAAATATTTCGTGGTAATGAGGATTATTCAATAATTTATGGATGTTTCTTGCGATAACATAAAGGTAGTAAAATAACATTTGTCAAATATATTATCCTAATAGGAATTTTATCTAATTTATTACGTATGCGTACGACGACGTAAGTAGTCTGACGCTGTGGGATGCGCGCGCATGAGTTTTGAATGGGTTTTTTTTGACGTTCAATCTGACAACTATAAAACCTACTATAGCTTTATTACAATACGATTTTTTTAGTGTCCGTGTAAATAAATCCGTTTACGTACTATCGAAGTCGTGTTTTTAAAAAAAGATTTACGTATCCCTATTGTAGTTCTTGATACAGTGTTTGTTTAGTGTTTAGTGAATCTTGTGAAGGAATATGGGCAATATTCATACAGTTGGGCCGAATGAGGCGCTTATAGTCTCAGGTAATTTACTAACACAGTTTTCCTTATCATATTAGTAAGAATATTTGATCATGCTTCTGTTGATATTCGGAAGTTTACGACAAGATTTGATTTACATAATTTTTGGACTAGGAAAACATGTTTATAGTGTAGTATTTATTTTGTTTCTTACATTCTAACTGAAATTTACTCGTTTGTTTAAGTGAAACTGTTTTACATATAAATAACTTGTTTATTTACTTAATAACGTTAGAGAATTGAAATTAATCATGTTTATATAAAGCCATCGCCCATTCAACATAAAGTGGTTTATGTGTCCATATTATGTTTTTTTTTTCAATGTCAAATGTCAATATATGTGTTTCATACGGTCGAAGGTCAAAGTATTACTAGAGAATGAACTTATGTTTATAGTTACCATAAATAGATACATTGTTAAACACGAATAAAACTCTAAAAACATTAAACACCTAATCTAATACAAAGAGGAAAGTTTTGTACTTTTGCATGTATTGAAATAACTCAAAAACTATTGAGCCAATTTCAAAAAAACTTTCACTGTTCGAAAGCTTCATTATCCCCAAGTAATATGGGCTATATTTTTTAATTCCACGCGAACGAAGTCGCGAATAAGAGCTAGTCAATTAAAACGAAACAACTAAAGTTTATCAAATCTAAATTGGGCCTAGCATCTATGAGTCACACCCTAAATAACACAAAACCTACTGTAGTTAATAACGTTTACGACTATAGTGTTTTGCGTAGTAAGATAGGAATTTCAATGGTGTGCTGTTACCCAAGGCTTCATTAGACCGAGTTCGTGATTTAAACGGACTAGTAAAATCTAAGTTTTTATCGCGATCTCGGTGTAATAAAGCTGTAGGGTTACAACTAAAACGAAAATATTTTAAATGAATGAAACGATAGCTGAATTCTTCACCGCGAATTTCAATGACGAAAGCGTAATTAATCATTAACTTAAATAAAAAAGAAAGTGAACATCGTGTGGTATCAGAAGGTCAAGATGTTGGCACAGGACAGAGAGGGTTTAAAAGGACTCCATCGACAAGGTTGTAAACCTTAAATTAAAGAAGAAGACAAAAACATTGTTGTCGCAATTTTTGCAAGGAGATTATTCAGTTTTTCGGTACTTAATAGTTACGAATAGGATACCCAGTTTAAACATGAATGATATCGATCGACATATGGTATGGGATATGGTCTGTCCTCGGCGGTATTTCGGACTTAGGGACCTTCAAGAAGCGAGCGTATAACCTCCTAAAAGTCCGAAAACGCGTCTGTGTTTCCTCTGGTATTGCAGATGTCCGTGGGCGTCGATGATCACCTCTGTGTTCCCGCTGCTCGTCTGCCCCTTTTCAAATAATAAAAAAAAAAGATATTCAATTTCGTCCCAGATATGGAAGCGAGAAATGTTGCGGAGTGTCATTCCCAAAACCAAAACATATCGTTCTCATGGAGGCTCCAAAGCGGATAGAGACAAAGCGAAGTGGAGGAGACTAAAGGCCGAATTTTCAAACGCCACATAAATATTTAAGATTATCTTCCATGTTATGTCCACACTTAAAGTCCAAATTCTATTGCGATCTCGTTCAATTAAGACACCACTTAGATTTTAAGTGACGCTTAAATTTGAGTGGCGTTTGAACATTCGATCGTATAGAAATCAGACCACTAGCTAGGGAGAGACAGAGAGAGTCGCCAAAGCGGCAGGAATAGCAACGTGTATTAGTTTTATGATTTCCTAGTAGAAGAGAATAGAATTAGAAAATGTTAATGTTTATTAATATCAGTATGCTACCTATATTACACGCTGGAATGAATTCGACAAAAAAGCTGTCGAATACGTACCGGTTTTTAACCTCTAGTTTGAGGCAAGCATATCTTTTTTGCGAGGTGTTCATAAATTTTAAGTTGATTTAGATTGGAACTTCCTCGTACGTTAATTGACGCTGGTTTGTAAGACCTCAGCGGTCTCGTCTACGTTCTTGATTGTTAGATAATGTTTCATCTCATTTGACGAGGAACGAATTTGATATTACGTGTACTGTGGTTTTATTGAAACTGAAGTGGAAATAATCTGGTATGCGACCAATAGCGGTCAATCGTATTTCAATTGATGCAAGTAATGAATCGAACATGAGTTCAAGATAGGTAAGTAAGGTTAAAGGCAAATAAGTTACGTTATAAATATTTTTTACTAGCTGTTGTGCGTGACTTCGTTCACGTGGAATTAAATAATATAGCCTATGTTACTCGGGGATAATGTAGCTTTCTAATGGTGAAAGAATTTTTAAAATCGGTCCAGTAGTTATTGAGTTATTTCAATACAAACAAAAATTAAAAAATACAAAGTTTCTCCCTTTATAATATTAGTATAGATTAATAAAAAAAGCCACGTAGACCACGAAGAGTTTAAATGCTCATTACTTCGATAAATAGCACACTATTAGTATATGCATACTGGCTATTGCCCGTGTCATCGTCCGCGCGGAACAAGCTTGTAAGTCTTCCAGGCATAGTCTGTCGTTCAGCCGTTTTGGATATACCTTCAAACAAACATGCATCCGTCTTAACTTGACATTTATAATATTAGTAAGTTTTAATCGATGTTAATAGGTTCAACGTTTTATATTTATGTAATTGCGGTTTCAACTAGTACATTTGTATAATGATAGCAATTGTAAAACATGCGTCACGAACTGACATAAAATCTATTATTAGATGACATACTTTGCTATATTTAAATCAATCTACATTTATAATACAAAGTCATATTTTTATAAAAGTTACCATAGACGCATTCTACGTAGAGTTAGGGGAGAGCCCTTTATGTGTCCGCCATTTTGTTTTTATCCTTTTGTTGATACCACCCCTCGTATTTAGAATCTGCATAGAATGTTTTAGTAGAACTAACTCGTCAGATGAATTTGTCTAGAGAGATTTCTATAATAACCCGTTCTTATTTTATTACCATATTTTTCCCCACGTAACATTCAATGCATTTCGAAATAGTTCAGTAAAAGAGTTGGTGCTATGTTTAAAAATAATCTGACATTTATAGGGTCGAAATGAATTGTCATTCAATCAACTCGAAATGAACAAAATATCCTGATGACAGCTAAATGTATCATTAACGGAATCCACATTAGTTGCATATGAATCATCTACGAACACATGACGGAACTTGATAGCCTTATCAATCAATGAGGGAAACTCCTTATTCAATTGTCATTACTGACTACAACAATTATGACTCTAAAACAAGTTAAGATTCATGTTAAATAATCAACTATACACGTATTAAAAAAATTCTAAAATAACATCCATCGGTCTATTAGACATCAATTTACTGTTTTTTATCCGATATGTGATCGATAAGATAATTTTTAGGACTTTGGTAACGTCTTCTTGCTCTAACGCCATTGAAAAGATTTAAACATATAGATAAATGCAAACATATGATAAAATGATCTCTTATCAATATTAAGATACATATCTCATTGGTTATTGAATAGAAAATAATACAAAATAAAGTTTATTTATTTTATTCACCTGTTCTATGAATTGTAGCTACTATGATAACAAAATATAACACAGGTTTCATGATCTATTTTGCTATTTAAATTGAAATGCAGTTCAGTTTATACTAATACTATTTTAACAATAATACAATGCACAAAAAATCCTTAAAGAATATTTTATATCCAAGCGAATCGTTTCACGATTCCTCGATCTCTTAAAATTAAGCATACGCACAATTAAAGTCTTTTGTATCAATACATATCCTGATTTATGAATGAAACACCACATAAGAAACTACCGTCATAATTTCTAAAGCTGTTTCAAATTAATCCCCACGTGGTTTTAATCATGTCTGCACCCTTCTCCCCTATCATGATAGCGGGAGCGTTAGTGTGCGCAGATATTGTCCTCGGTATAACACTGCTGTCTATCACACGTAGACCCTTAACCCCATACACTCTCAGTTCCGGGTGCACTACTGCATCCGGATCAGTCGCAGGACCCATCCTGCACGTAGATATCTGATGATGAAGCGTCGATGTCACAGTACGCAGCGCGCATTCCCAATAATTGTCGCTGTCGAATTTGTATTGTTTGCAATTAGGAAACTTTTTTTTGTATAATTTGGCGCCGTACTTCTGAAACGGAGGTGTGTCGACTAATTTGTTTATGTACCTTATTGATGCGATTAGAGTTGCAATGTCTTTCGGATGCTGCAAGTAGTTGCCGTACAACGCTGGTTGCTCGAAAGGATTTCTCGATTTTAACTTCATATAGCCTTTAGACTTTGGATGTAATAACATCATTAATATTGTGAAGCTTTCGACTTTTTCCAAAGGTTTGTACACGTCATTGTACAACCAGTCTTCTAATCGTAGGCCTTTAGTGACCAACTGTCCTTCATCAGTTGCCATAGATGCGCACGTTCCTATTAACTCAATGTCGGGGTAATCACCGATTTCATCGGAGACATTGGTTTTTAAATATCCAATGGTTTCGACACCAGCTAGTGACGTCATAGGACCATCGCCGAATTGCGTCAACTGCAAACCAGACTGAACGAGTGCAACATTTTTCACTCTGATAGTCAATCTTGTAGTATTAAGTGTGTACGCTAAAGCGGGAAAGGATATGTGATCGTAAAGCATTTGACCGACAGGTAAATCTTGAATCACAGGTATGCCAAAAGATTCTAAGTGGGGTCTCGGTCCAACGCCCGAGAGCATTAACAAATGCGGAGATTCAATAGGACCGGCAGACAGTATGACTTCTTTTTTGCTCGAATTTGATACACTTGGCCGTTTCTTTTGAATTCTACGCCATATGCCGTCTTCGTATTGGGATCGATTAAAACTTTTGTGACTCTGCTATTCGGCAGAATGTGTAGGTTCTTTCGGTTTTTATGTTTATGTAGAAATGCCTTTGCGCTACTCATCCTTACTCCGCGGTTTATGGTCGCTTGAATGTAATTAAATCCGAAACCGTCAGGGCTATTGTAATCTACTATACGATGTCCTAAATATTTCACTGCGTCTAAGAATGCTTTTGATAGCTTTGATCTGAAATAAGGTAATTTGTGGTAAGATATAGGATAGGGCTTAGTAGTGGTAAAGTGACTTAGGGTATGCTCCGCGACTCGCGGCGGGGAATTAAAGTGAGCTGGTTACGATGAGTAGTAAAGTAGCTTTATTAAATTTTATACTATTCATTGTTTACCTAAATGGAACATCTTCAACAGTAAGTTCTCCGTCACGGCCGTGGTATGGGGATTTAGATTGGCCTTTGAGAGTTGCACTTTCCGACTTCATATAATATGGTAATATTTCTCTATATGACCTGAAAAAATCATATTATATTAGTACAGGTAGTAGAATTAGTACGATTTTTATTTTATTGTGTATTAGTCAATTGTTACTTTCATAATATTGATTTGTAATTTGTGTTTTCAGGTACGTACTTCCAACATTAGTGAGTTTACAACTCGCTTTAAATGCTTTAAAAGTTGATGATGGTAAGAAATTTTAAATCGAGACATGGCTTATGACTTGTTTACCTATAGGAGTAAACAAAAAATACGTCAAAATAGATTATTTGTGCCAAAATAAAATTTATTGTATACTCTGTAATAAAATTTGATTTAATATAATAATAGCACAAGACTACAGACGTATTTTAATAGATATAGATTTGTTATCTAAGAATTTTATGAAGAGAGAGGTATGCGTCGTTAATCTACATAACAGATAAAAATAATTAGATAATAGAATATGACGTAGATCATCTACATTATTATTGCAAAATAATTTGTAAGAATAGATCGAAAGAAAAACTATTTTTATTTATTTTATTATAGTACGTAAACTTAGGTTATGTTAGGTTAGGTTGCGATGCGAATGTCATGTTGGTAATGAGATTAATATTTTTTGTATTATATGCATTTAATACCGACCATCCATAGTTTCCAGCGGCGGCGATTCTGTCCCAATCCTCAGGTAAACCACGGGAATATATCATATAGTTGACTACGCTCGTGCCCCCGACTGCCTTGCCTCTTGGCCAGAAGCAACGCTCGTTTATCATACCTGTAAAATTAATTTCTTTTTAATACTAGTCATCGTGTGAAAAAATAATGAGTGTAATTCCGATCCGTTTAGTTGTGGGGATAAGAGATAAGAAACATCTATACGTCCGTCCATTCATACTTTCGGATTTATAATGTTAGTAGCATTTTATCTGATACCTGCGCATGTTAAACGAAATATGTAAATCTGATATCTGAACAAGAATTTTTAATATTAAATTGAATTATGAGTTTGAGTTAAATTTATTTATGCACAATTTACATTGAATTATTTTCAATATCTTTATAAAATTAACATTTAGTTGTGAAGTAACGAGTGAACACGGAAGAATATAATTTATAATTTAAAATGATATTTTAATGAGCATTTTTTACACATTTTTTTTGATCTTGATAGTTTTAAAAAAATAAGCAGTTTAGATTTAATAATTTTAAGATGAAAAAAAAATAACAGCCAAGTTTATTGCATCGCTTATAAAAGACTACGACTTAATTCAAGGATGCCACAAAAACAATAAAAAACATATTTATCTGAAATACCTAGAATAGATTGACCCAGGATCCTCGCAATAGGTACAGCCTGTATCGCGAGGATCCACCTCTGATACTTAACAAGAAACATCGTTAGACGGCAACATAAGAGTAATATTAATTTAAAAAAAGTTTGGATGCAAATTAAAACTACAAAATAAAAGAGGAAAACATGCACTATACATGTCATAGAAGTATTATTGGTCGTTACTTACCCATACAAACTCCTGGTTGTCGTTCCATAAGGTATGGCCATACGTAATCCGTTTGTTGGAATATTGGTGCTAAGATTGGTACTCCTGTCAATATAGACTCTCCTACTCCAGCCTCTAAGAGTAGGACAGTCGCCTTCCCTCGTGCACTGAGTCGGGAAGCGAGCACGCTCCCTGCCGACCCCGCTCCGACTACTATGAAGTCGTACTCAACCAAGGGCCCTTTAAATCCTGAAAAGTATTTTAACAAATATTGATTGTGGATTCATAAGTGTCTATGTAAGTTTCTATTCTATCTGCAATTGCAGATATCTATGGGCAGCGGTCGCTTCGCTTGGTGATTCCAAGTGGCAGGTCATTCGCTACCAAATCATACCTATGTAATAGTGTGTAAAAATTGGATCGATGTCCTTAATCTCCTCTCTCTCATATCTAACGATATAAAATTTTATTTTATTGTATTCATCGAGAAGCATAAGAGTTCTTGTTACATATTTAAATAAGCGCTTCCATTGCTATGTCTAGTTATTTATTTATATCATTTGATTATGTATAAATCTGCATTATTTTACTAAACTAAACCCTAAAGATAAACATATAAAGGTCATTGCAACCTTCGTATGTTTATAAAAAAAGACGTTTAAACTACAGATAAAAGCAAGACAGTTAAATGAAATGTGCTCGTCGAAATTGCGACTCGTTAAAGTTTTTTTTATTGTAAGTTTTGTAATACACCAATGTCGTGTCATTGAACCTACAGTTAAATTCCTTGTAACGTCAAATTACGTCGTCTTATGTAATTTACAAATAATAAACGTTAAGCCACAGCTACAGGCGTTCAGTTAACTGACGTACACACGTCAATTTGAACTGCACAGTCGAATTATACAGTACTCACTTTTGCCTACACACGACAGCTTTAACTGCGCAGTCGAATTGTGCAGTTAAAACTGAGCGTCTGTAGCCGGCTTCAAATTTTTATTAATTTATGTTATTGGGTATTGCAACAAATTATAATTTAGGGAACTTAAGAACTTAAGAATTTCAACTATTGGAATACGTATCACATCTTAGTATTATTTTCTCAAACAATATTTCACTTTTAAGGTTAAACGTATTATCTATCTTGCGGTGAATGGTTCTCATTCCGTCATTTGAGTATTATGAACTATATCCTAGCTTAGAGCTTATATAAAATGGTTAGATAAAATATTAGAAAAAATCAGCTAAGATTTTAAACTTTTAAATGATTACTTGCCTTTCGGAAGATCATAATTATCTCTAAGTACAGAGAAAATATCGGGTTCGTTGGCGTACATTTGTAGCATGGGTGTTTTTAACATTGCATCTAAGATTTGACTCTTAGGCCTCCCTTGTATGTCCCTGGTATTCCTTATTGGGTTATCACAGAATTCGTCACACGGTCTAGCATTCGCGTATATATCTTCTTTTGCTTCATAGTTACTATTATTTTTAGCCAGTACACTATGCATTATTAATGTTATTATAACTTTTTTTAGGAACATTTTTCAATGTTTTATAGAATACACTGAGAGCACGATTTTTAAATGTGTACTTTTAGTCCTTCATTTGAGAAAATCCTTTTAGTAACTTTGGTAACCTAATAATAATAAATTCACTATTGAACAAATGACTATTTCTATTTATTTTCGCACGAAGATGATCAGAGAACTACCGCGTCTCAGATCTTGATTAAATGTGTGCATCTAAATGATATATTGTATGTATGTTTTTACCATGCCAAAGTTACGTCGACCGGTTTAACTTTTTTTTTTCAACATTAAAAACGTTGAACTTAGTTAACAGTAAGACCAAAAGTTACTTTTTTTGGTAACTGTGAGTTACCGAAAATAAATTATATAATATTTTATGATATTATTATTTTTAAATTGTTTGAAGTAAAGATAATGTTCACAGTCGTGCTATAATTTTAGCATTTTATTCGTATTTTTATAATCTTCAGTATACAAAAATACACGTGCCATTCATCTTACTTCTTTCTTATGAATATCTATACTTAATATTATAAAGAGAGAAACTTTGTATTTTTGAATTTTTCTATGTATTGAAATAACTCAAGAACTACTGAACCGATTTCAAAAGATCTTCCACCGTTAGAAAACTTCACTATCCCCGAGGAACATAGGCTATATTTTCTAATTCAATGCGGACGAAGTCGCGAACAACAGCTAGTTGTAAATATTCACTTATTACGAAAGTTTGAATGGATGTTTGAAGGTATCTCCAGAATAGCCGAAAGAATCTTGGTCTGAAAGAACACATATGCTACTTACTAAGTTTTTTTTTTATTCTGCGCGGTTGAAGTGACTCGTAGTAGCTAGTATGTTTTATAACCATGGTAGAAATATGATAAGCAAACAAGTATCCAGTAAACTTTAATTAAGGATTTTATCTTTACTGCGCTTAAAGACCTGTAGGAGTATAAAACAATATACGAGTTGTTGAACCTGTTCAAAGATGAAGTTTCCGCAGCAGATTTGTATTTGTTGAGTTTTTAGCACCTTGTTATAATTTATTACCATAGCTTTGTTTACATACGTTTTATACACAACGCCTTATGAATTTCAAGAGCAAAAATCAATTCAATGTTATTGCTAATATACTTTTGATTTACAAAATCTTAAACTGGTCTATGACAATTATTAAACGAGGTAAATTATTAAATACATAACGTTCTGTACAAATAATAGAAACTTCCTTTTTTTTCTTAATATCTCATATTCTCACCTTGATCGTAAAACGTGGTACTAAATGTTCGCCTAATAAATTGCACTTTTTATTTCTCGTAATAGTTTAGAACCCCTAAGCTAACATTTATGGTTTATAATAAAAAATAAAACAACAATGGTATCAGTTTTATAATTTTTATGATTGTAATATATAAATAAAAACTAATTTATGACTCGATTTTCATTAACATTAAATTTTCCATGTATGTTTTATCATATCAGCGGCTTTTTCACCTATCATTATGCCGGGGGCGTTTGTATGAGCCGAGATAGGTGCTGGTATAACTCCAGTATCTACGACTCTTAACCTTTTTATACCGTGGACCCTTAATTCAGGATCTACCACTGCCAAAGGATCACTCTGAGGTCCCATACGAGTAGTAGCAACCTGGTGATGTAATGTCGCCGTAAGAGTTCGCACTGCACACTCCCAATATTCATCAGAGTTAAATTGTAGTGAAGTGCAAGTTGGATAATTTGCTGGATACAATTTAGTCCCATATTTTTGGAACGGTTCAGTCGCTGTCAACTCTTGTACATGTCGGATCGCAGCCACGAATGTTGCCACGTCTCGAGGATCAGTTAAATAATTACCATACATCTTTGGATGACTGAAAGGATTACTGTCTTTCAATTCCAAATAACCAACAGACTTGGGTTTCAATAACATAGGGAAGGTGCTCCAAGTATTTGTATTGTCTATCGCTCCAAATGCGTTATTAAATACGTGATCTGTTATCCTCATTCCTTTTCGTACAGCTTTACTGCCGCCCGGTCCTCCGTCTGATACTATAGACCCACCTATACTAATAAGTTCGATATCGGGAACTAATTCTGGATCATCGGAAATCGGTGTTTTAATATATCCAATTCCTTCTACCCCGCCTGGAGATGAAATTGGACTGTCCCCATTTTTAATCCACTGCACTACTGCAAATACATCAGATGCTTGAGACTCACGTAAACTAATGTTTGTTTCATTTACAGTAAATATGAGTCCGGGGAAACAAATGTGATCGTAAAGTGTTTTTCCAACTGGAAGATCTTTGATTACATTTATCCCGACTGAATTCAAATGATCTCTAGGTCCTACGCCGGATAACATTAATAGTTGTGGAGATGCGATAGGCCCAGCAGACAATATTACTTCTTTCCGAACTGTTACTCTATGTAATACATTGTTTCGTACATATTCAACACCGTACGCCGTCTTCGTTTGAGGATCTATCAATACTTTAGTTGCTCTGGTTTCGGGTAGTATATGCAAGTTGGGTCTCTTTTTGTGGCTGTGTAGGAATGCTTTAGCTGCGCTGAACCTTCGTCCCTTAGACATTGTCACCTGGACTTTACCGAAACCCATTTTCTCTGGAGCGTTGTAATCGACCGTTGGATGTCCGAGTATATTTCCAGCGTCTAAGAACGCCTTTATTAATTTGGTTCTGGAATAAAAATGTTTAATTAAAAGTCATAAACTTCTAAGTCATATTGATTGTTCTAATATTTTTCCAACGATAATAAAACAGGTTGATGTAACAAAAATGCACTCACTTAATTGGCACAAATTCCACAGGAAGCACTCCATCTCGATTTCTGTGAGGTCTTTTTTCGAACCCGTCCAATTTGGCACTCTCTGATTTTTTATAGTATTCAAGAACTTCGTTGTGGGACCTGTAAATTATATCGACTCTATAACTGTATTGAAAAATATTTAACTTACGCACACATTTAGTATTCTAATTTATAAACACGATTATTCAAAAGCGAAGGAAAATTTAGTATTTAAGTATATCGATCGAATTAATTTACTGGACAGGAACCCTTATTTTAATCAAGCAGTTATAAAATAATAAATAAAGATGCAAGTGTTTTTAAATGTACAGATTTTATGATGTTTGCCTTTAGGAAGTAATTCGAGTTAAAAAAAAAATTGTTGACCGAAGTCAAGATGTTCGTTTATGAATATAAAATACAACCGCTCACAATCCTGTTCAGTTAGTGATTTTAATAACAGCAATTTTAGTACAATGAACTCCACTAATGAACTCTATGTTTCCGTATTCGTCGTTTCTTTATTCGATACTTAATTTATTTTTATACGAAAAGGTATAACAACTGCGTTTATGATGACGCGTTCAGAGTTCTAAAGACCACATTGAAGCTATACTAATACTCAAATTATTTAAATAGTCCTTTTATACTTAAACACGTACCAGCCATAGTTCCCGGCGGCAGCTATCCTGTCCCATTCCTCAGGTCTGCCTCTCGTGTAGATCATGTAGTTGATAACGCTTGTCCCTCCGACTGCGTTGCCTCGAGGCCAAAAGCATCGACCGTTTTCCATACCTGGAAATAAGGGTTAATTTGAAGAACCTGTCTAACAGTTTATCCCTCCAACACTTCGTGAAAAAATACAAATCGATTATCTACAACTATGTCTCTCACATCGATAAAGCCATCACAATGGATTGGTTTAAATGACATACAATTCAAAAATCAAACATATACACGAAAAAACCTGATCTTCATCAATCGGGTACCAGATATTTTTTAAGGTAAATTGATTCTAGGTAAAATTGTAAAATACAATACTTTTAATGTTCACATTTTATTAGGACTTTTATGATCTCGTTTTAAATTAATTGACCGAGACATTTGTTAATTAAATATCAAGGTCCGTTTATCTGTAAATGCATTTTTTTGTGCAATGTGTGTCAAAAACTTTAATGTTCGTGTTAGATATTTTTCGTTCTACTGAAGTTACTTTATCCCATTCTTAGATGGTAGTTACTCCAAAAAATGTCAAAAGACATACTCAAATAATCTCTAATACAGTCTATATTGCTATCACGGGCAATCGAGTGTGTTTTGTTCCATTGTGTCCTTCTAGACATAAGTTAACCTAATTGGCTACTATATTGTTTAAGATTATAGTGTCAGCTGATACATAAAGTTCCCTGGTATATTGAAGGATGTACAAGGACTTTTACTTTGTTTGAATTTATTACTAGTTATATTTATGAAGTGTGAATTCAACTTACCTAAGCAAACTCCAGGCTGTGGCTCCATATAATAATGCCAGACGTAAGGCGTTGATTGGAAGTAGGGTGCTATAGCTGGTATATCAGTTAACAGCATCTCCGGCTTGCCAGTCTCTATCAGAAGTACAGTGACATTCCGATTCTCGGTCAGACGAGATGCTAGGACGCAGCCGGCGGATCCAGCTCCTACTATCACGAAGTCATACTCCGGTAGAGGGGTATGCAGACCTGGAAACGAGGTTTTCTGTAATAGCGTGTTAAATTCATTTTTATAGTCTCTTAGTAGTATAAATTATTCTCCTAAGCAGTTAAATTTGTAACCATTCAACACGTCTTGGAATCACTCGTTTAAGTAAAATGGTCATGTCTAGACAACATCGGATCTCAGTTTCAACTCAGAACAACTCTCAGTTTTAGGGAACGATTTTTAAACATGAACTTCGATGTTATGCTAGGAATATTCTAGATGAGATAATTTTACTAAATATAGAGAATTTGAGAAGCATAAAGTTTAGATGTGCTATATCGGTCGAGGATCACCATATTTTTAGTGTTCAGTCATGTCAAGGTAACACGTAAACCAATTAAAGGAAGAGTTATTTATTTAGGAGTCACGAAGGTTGTTAATTCAAGTCGCGTGTTTTGTTATACCGCCTTTGTTTTTGGTAAGTTATAATCATATGCAGTCCAATGACTTCACCTAATCAAGAACTGATACGGCAAGTTTTAGAGACATTAGCAGAATATTATACATGCAAAAAAAGTTGAATAACATTGGCCTGTTCGGGGAAACGGTATATGTAGATGATTTGGATGAAGGGAATCGGTAAATGACCTCTCAGAATTAATGTTACAATTTCTTCAATCTTCGTATTCTGAGTTTTAAAAAATATGTGGTGAACCGCATCACATAAACATTGAAGGCAGAAGATATCAGGTTTAAGAAAAATAACAGTCGATACAATTTTCCGTTACTTTTTGCATTTGCATTTTTAAATGAATTTGTGTTCCTTTTTCTTGTAAAACAGCAAATCCTGACCTCAGCATAGAGTGCATTTACACGTTAATTATTGGCTATACAATAAGAGTACCTGTTTTGATTGGCAACATCCTTACAATTAATTGTGGTAATAAACATTTTTGTTCAAAAATTGGTTGAAAAATTACACTTTGTTGGTAATTACATTAATTAGGATTATGTTTACTCGCAGCTATATTATAATTCCATACTATTATTAGAGGAAAAAAATGTTGTTTGCTATAAATAGGCTTCGGAACTACTGAATACCGATTTGTAAAATTTCTTTACTTGAGATGCTCCACAATTCCAGAGTGGTACAAGCTTTTTTAACATAGCTAATAAACTATAAACATGCTAATCTAACAAAACAGGTGTTGGTTGTTTTTAATGGTATATATCTCACTACTCGTAGAACTAGAACAACTTATCTCCTTTTTCAAAAGCAAAAAAACTGAAACTTAGTCATTCAACATTACTTTATTCTAAGTGATTTCTTCAATTTATTGTCTTTTTTTAATCTAATCGTGATGGCATTGTCTTAACTCGTGGCTAATATATTGTCTAAAAAAATATTTTTATTCATAAGTTTTGCTTAGAGCGCCCAGAAGTCTTTTGTTTCATCTCAAGTTAAGCTTAATATATATAAATCTCGTGTTACAATGTTTGTCCTCAATGGAATCCTAAACCACTTAACCGATTACAATAAAATTCGCACACCATGTGCAG
The DNA here is from genome assembly GCA_013186455.1 of Papilio dardanus tibullus. Classification (NCBI taxonomy): domain Eukaryota; kingdom Metazoa; phylum Arthropoda; class Insecta; order Lepidoptera; family Papilionidae; genus Papilio; species Papilio dardanus. The sequence goes on along the minus strand of QDHC01001038.1, from coordinate 599,246 downwards.
TTCGATCCAACTTGAGAGATAGAATAGTTTAAATCTCAAATTATAGTCGCAACTAGCGACCAGCCCCAGCTTCGCACGGGTGCAAAACTGATACTAAATATACTACAGAAAAACTGTGAACATATATAACAGCCATATTAACAATAATTTAACCCGTGCGAAGCCGGGGCGGGTCGCTAGTTAGAATATAAATATTATGCATCATTGTTTTCTAACTTCTTGCATAATTAAATGTTGTAAACGTCCTTTGTATATTGTTTTAATTGACCTCTGAACGTTCATAATAAGATTGTGTAGTTTTCTAATTTCTTAAATTAAAACTTAAAACAAATTACATCAAATCGTGTTCCTGACAGGAGAGTAACTATGATTATTATGGTGTTATCTCATTAGTATTGCTTTCCAACGTGTCATATGGCTTATTAATTGTAAATTAGTAGTTAGCAATAGTAACTAAGTTATCTTACCTCCAGGCAAAGGATATTGATCCTGCAGGAACGCGAAGAAATCTGATGGTTTTAAGCCTGACTTACTTCCGATGATATTAGCGATAATATCTATGAAAGGATTGTTAAATTGGGAACGTTCTTGTCTTCTAATGTTCTTAATAACAGGAATTTTGTGATTCACAATATTATCGTTATAAACATTGTTAACGTCTTCATCACTACTCACAGTTTCCACGGTAACATCATCAGAAATGGTTAAATGTGAAACAATTGAAAGCACTAAAAATAATCGAAGTAACATTTTTCGGTACTAAATTACAGTTTTAAGTCAATTTAATGATGTATCATCGGTGACTGGTCCTGCGTGGTCGACCGCCTGTCGTATTGTGGTATACGGTTTCGTAAACCTGTTGATAAATACACCAATGCCAAGATTTTATGCTTGATACGAGAGAAGAATTTATTTAATAAATGATTTTGATTTGGTTCTATACTTTATTTAGGGTCTGTATTTTTAATCGACCTCCCAAACTGAGTTTGAGGTTCTCAATTCGTCTATTTTCTTAATGTGTTTTAGGTATGTTCTATTTATGACTTCAGCTCAAATGCATCGATTTCGATATTGTTTTTATCATCTGATTTATCATTTTTTTTTAATATTTTTCTTCAATTAAAGGTTTTCAACCTTGTCGGTGGAGTGCTTTACGACCCTCTCTCCTGTGCCAACATTGACCTTCTGATACGACACGACGTCCACTTTATTATATATTTACTTGCTCTCGGTCTTCATTAGGTTCTAAATTTATTATTTTATTTAAGTGTCGGTATTCGTTAATTGATATAGACAATGAGATCTAAAACTTTTGTCAACTCTTTTTTGTTTTATTAAAATGTGAGATAACTTTAGCAGATACTGGACATTGTTAAATATGGTTTTGTGTAATTTATTGATCACGTGCAAAAAAATTACGTTAATGTTTTTTTGATAAAACTTGTAAGTGATTAATCCTTACAGAGGGTTAAAGATGAATGTATCTCATATTTTATTCTATAGTTTTTATTATACACGGTTATTTTCTAAAAGAGCGTCGGTTGCTCATGGGTTTAATTCTTGACTTGTAAACTGCAGGTACCGAGTTCGAATCGATGTACCAACGTGTTTTTCGATTTTAAATTTTCATACGTTACATTACCCGACCATCTTACGATGAAGGAAAACATCTTGATGCAACCTGCATATATCGGTAAAGAAATTCAAAGATATGTGTAAAGTCACACAAAATGCGCGTTGGTCGTGGAGTTGTGGAAAATGGAGCCTATCACGGGTCGAACTACAACTACAACTTATTTTTGAAATACAAAAAAATGGCCTTACCTTTTGCCATGACAAGTAAAGCCCACTATTTTTACCCCGCATTGGCTAACCATTTCCATTATACGTACTTATTTACATTTATACATTATTGTTTTTTTTTTTAATTCTGCGCAGATGAAAAAGGCTTTAACTTAAAAAGCTTGCATGATATCGAAGTGTCATGTTTAATGGGAAAATTATGGGGTGGCTTGTTTAAAAAAAAGGCAATAACCCAGTTGTTTGCCTCGGGTTCTTGTGACGTATAAGAATCTATTGGCATGCTTTTCAAAATCGATGTACAGTCTTTTAGTAGTAAATTAGCCTTAACATAAAGCCTTGTACGCACCAGAATAGTATTTTAGTCGTGTAGCAATCCAAGGATTTACTAATCTTCTGTACTAAAATGTTGCTGTTCGGACACGTTTAGTTACTACATTGCTATCCTACTGCATAGGTTTAGGCTTAAACGAGTCCGAACAGTAGTAAATCCTTTGTCCGGATAAATGCTACTTGCTACTCGACTAA
>QDHC01001038.1:574330-589805 GCA_013186455.1 Papilio dardanus tibullus | reverse complement strand
GTAAATATATTGAATACAAAATAATATTTAAGTATTTGTTACTAACTACGTATTTTATTGGAGTAACATAGAGATAGAATAATGTATTAAAGATTTTTTTTCCTTAGTTATTAGCCTATAAGGCGGAATTCTAAAATTATTAAATCAGAATGAATCAACACTTCGACCTTTTTATTAATTTAGGTACATATTTTTTTATATCTCACAATACGTTTTTTTACATATCATAAAGTGGCAAAGTAATCTAGTTCCGCTTTATTCCGAAACGATAATCAGCGTTATTACTGTTGTACTTTCTACGTTTGATACTGGTACATTCATAAAATGTATTCCAAAATACATCCTTGTTCCTGGTACTTCTTATGATACATAATTTGGTCCAATGGAACCCCTGGTCTATCTTATTTAGTTCCGAGTGTCCTCCAGTATCGTATAATCGACTAATTACATGTGCTAAACGCGTCTTACAATGTAATGCTTATGCAATAATTGATACGCACACGAAACTATTTAACCTTAATTATACTATTTTCTAAAAATAATCACCTCAAGACTTTGTTGTTTTGAAAAAGTTGAAAAAATGTGCATCAATTTTCAAGTAATTCTGTTAAAGCGTAAGATAGTTCTAGGCGTTTCTAGGCGCGAAAAAAGTTGGCATAGTAAATTGGAAGACCACGGCCAGAGACAGACCGCAATGGAAACAGCTGCTGGACCAAGCCAAGGCCGACAAAGGGCCGTCGAGCTAAAAGAAGAAGTTTCCAAGCACAGATGTCTTATCACGAAATTTTGTAGACGTCTTTAGGTATACGAAACGAATTTGTTGTTATACTTTACGGTAATTGCTTTAATATAATACATATTTAGTTGATGACGTGTACGTAAATATTCGTAACGTCATCGACTATGCATGGTAGTCCCTCGGTAGTCGGGATTGTGCATTGATATGTCAGTCAATTTCTCGTTTTTACATGTAACCTTGCCGCAAAAGTAGTCATTTACGATCGCGCAAGGTAAAAACCGTATGAAATACAAGAAATGTATTAAAAAAGACTCGTAATTTAAAAAGGCATATTTTTAATTTTTTGTCATACTATTATGTTAATATTTACATTATTATTGTTCTAATTAGTTATCGTTTCCCTGTCCTTAAAGCGTTGAACGCACCAGGATAGTATTTTAGTCGAGTAGCAAGTAATTATTAAGTAAACGTGTCCGAACAGCAACATTTTAGTATAGTAGGTTAGTAAATCCTTTGTTCAGATACTAAGGCCAAGACCCATTTCGGGTCATCGTGTCACTTTTTTTTGTTCAGATAAACAACTGACTAACTACTTGCTACTCGACTAAAATACTATCCTAATGGGAACAAGGCTTAAGACTATGTGGGGTCGGCGCAACATTTTGACCCTCAGATTCAGAAGTACAAACATATGAAATTTTTACTCTCGTTATTTTCACTAAGTTTACTTAGTTAAGTGTTTATGCTACAAAAGTCGCTACTAGAAGATTATATTAGATGAACCGTGTTTTAAATACGATATTTTATTTATAAAAACGTCCAGGGAGGGGCAAATACGGTTATTAGTTAATATGACACGTGTTCTTCAAGTCCTCCAAAAGAACCGTTGATCTGAACCTGTTTCTTAGGAATATTTTTAAATGAGTGTTTTGTTTTTATTCATATAGAAAATCGAAGCATATCGTACTGAGTACTTATTAATATCATTAGCATTATTTAGAAGTTATTTTCAATGAGTAAGCATTTGCGTATTTTAAGAGCTTTTTCAAATTTATTTATGATGCAGTCGTAAGTTAATACTTTTACTTAGAATTTAATTGATTGTATGAAGTGAGATAACACGTTAATGTAATTATTCGACATGTAACCATATGTCTTATTTAGGATAAATAGATATAAGTATTCTTTTAATAATGATGCTTTAAAATCTTATCACAATACTTTTAAATTCTATATTAAAAATAATAATAAATATTTCTAAAAATAAATTCGCCTCATTGTTATATAATCTTCTAGGATATTCTAAAGTCAACATTAATTTAAATGAAATTTTTTATTTGTTATTTTAACTTTTGTTTTATTTTTGCATTCAAATTTAGATTCAGTTTGTTATTAAAATAATAATTGACAGTAAAGATAGAATTAAACGTCATTATTTATTACCTGGCATCGTTTAAGTATCAATAATATTGACTATTTACAGCTCTATAAACGTTTTTTAATGTAATTGCACTGCAATATATTAAATATTCAATGGAATATTTATAGCATTTATAAGTACTAAATTTATTACATTTTGAATAATTTTCATTAATTAATAAAATAATTTTAATTATGTCGTCTATTTGTATTTCGTAAATTCAAATAAAGAATTAATTTTATTAGATTTAAAAAAATAGAATATATTCTTTAATATGTTTTGTAATTTTTTTAATAAAATTAACGAAATATTTTTTATTGAATATTTAATATTTTTTGTTTTTTGAATATAATTAAATTACTTACTTTATAATAATTTTGTAATAATAATCCTTGTTATCACGGCACATAAATCCAACCACACAAGCACTTTTAGTCGCAAGCGGACTCAGGATGCCGACTCCTTAACCGCCACTGTTGCCGCGAAGGAAGTCGTCTCATGTTTTATTTATTCCAACAAATCGAGCGACACTCACCGTGACCTTTCTTTTAACTCACAACTACGGAATAAACTAATACAATAACATTTGAATATTGTATTTTTCTCTCCACAGGTCAGTTACAACGTATTTGTGTTAATTTTGTTACGAATTACTCTATACATGTCTATTATTGTTTGAAACTAAACGCATTGTAATCGAACTCGTTTTGATCGTTTGTGATAATTACATTTTAAATTATGATGAAAAATAAATAATGCGCAATAATTATGCAACAGTTATTATAATTGAATTGATAATTATTTTCTATTAGTGGCAGTGGAATTTGATAACTTATTGTGTTGAATTACCGCATGATAAAACTATTTCATGTATTAAAAACAATGTATGTTATATGCTTGCTATGCTATGCTTCAAACGCCCACGGGGATTACTCAATGTACATGCGCTGCACTGCGATTCGATAACGAATATAAAAAGTGTATGAAAATGACGTTCGATATCACGTGACAAGCACGCGACTTATCGAATGTCATTGTCGATTCCGTCAGCGATATCGCCAATCGAAAGATACTTTGGGTAATCTGTATTGTGAATTCGCTTTGTAGTATTAGTCCCTCTTTTTTTTAATATCGAGAAAATATGCAGCCTGAAACATTTTTTAGGAAAAGAAAAAAATAATACAAAATACACGTCTTAAGAAGTGTGTGAAAGCGTTGAGTATATGTTTTTTTAATTTCGCGCTGATTAATTCGTGGGCGGTAGCTTCTGATGAGATATATTATAATTTAATCAATTTCTTATGGTATTGAAAACTTTTATTAAAATTTAAAAAACGTTTTCAAGTATAGCGCCTGACCAAATGCCCCCTAATTCCGAAAAAATGTATAAAGTACTGCGATAAACGAGGACCATTTATTTTTGAAAATAGCATAATTAAGGTTGAATAGATTCGTGTGCGTATCAATTATTGCATTACATTGTAAGATGCGTTTAGCACGCGTGTGATAAATATATACAGTGCTGTGATAAAGGAGGACCAATAAGTTTTCGATTATACAATACTGGAGGACATTCGGAACCAAATAAGATAGACCAGAGGTCTCATTGGACCAAATTATGCATCATAAGAAGTACAAGAAACAAGGTTGTTCTATATTTCGGAATAAATTTTATGAATGTGAATGATGAATGACCAGTACCAAACGTAGAAAGTACAACAGTAATAATGCTGATGTTATCCTTTGATGGGCTCCATTTTCCGCAACTCCATGACTAGCGCGTATTTTGCGTGACTTCACACATATCTTTTTAATTTTTTTATGTGCAGACATCACGATGTTTTCCTTCACCGTAAGAGCGTCGGGTAAATATGTACCTCTGAAATTCGTAAATCATTACATTGGTACATGGCGGGATTCGAACTCGGGACGAGATAACAAGTCAAGAGCTAAACCCCTGAGCCACCGACGCTCTAATTTATGCTAATGCATATTTGTAAATGTAACTAAACATAATGTATACATTTTTAAAAAGGCCTTCAAAATATATTATGTTTGTAGATAATAAATTGTTAGTATATTATTTTAAGCGAATTCTTTGCAGTTTATTAAAACTAATTTTTTAACAATGTCGTCTATAAAATACTATAGATAATAGAGCAGTATTAAAAAAAAACAATCGGCATGTGTTATAATGATTAATTCCATCAATGATTTTTTTACGATTTGCCTTTGGATATATTCTTTTGTAAATATAAATTTGGAATATATGCCTTAGCTGGATAGTTTCTTCAACTATAAGGAAGAGTATATATATTTATCCATATATTTTTGTATGGTATTACCCTGGTCAAAATTTAGATTTTCCGAGAATATATTTTTCAATACATGTGTCCTGTTATTCACTTTCTCGTGTGAGTTCTTCTGAAATATTTGTATTATATTTAATATTTAATCTTGAACTTTAAGAATGTCAACTTTGTATTGTATTTTGTTTGTAATCGTAATATGATTTCCGTATGGTTTTGTTCTTCCTTATGATTATCTGTCAATACAGTTAATATAATTGAAGTGTACTCATCATCATCAGGTCACTATTCGTCCTCACCGAGGGCCGTGACTACCTCTAAGGGTTGACTACGCCATAGTGCGGGTCGACGTCACACATATCTTTGAATTTCTTCACCGATATGTGCAAGCATCACATTGTTTTCCTTCACCGTAAGACCGTCAGGTAAATATGTACATATGAAATTCGAAAATCGAAAAACACATTGTCTAAACTAAACCCCTAGCCACCTACGAGCTAAACCGCTGGACCATCGATGCTCTTCGTCTGTACTCTTAATCAAAAAAATCGAAAAGTCGACAAGTGCCCTTACGTGAGTAGTTTGACCTATGATGATATGATGGGTTCGATTTTTCCTCAACTAGCTCGTATTTTGCGTGACTTTACGCATATCTTTGTAAATGCTACACATCCTCCTTTCACTGCAAGTCGATTAAATTTTTCGTGCGCCTTAACTACTACTAGAATGACGCGATGACGATGTCGGCCTTGACCTTTGACAACAAAATTTTTTCAAGCACCTTTAGGGAACACTTAACTGTTGGTGAAATTTCTAAAATAGATAGAAATGTTGCGAATGAAATATGTGATAAGTTATCAGAGTTACAAATATAATATTTAATCACTATGATTACGTTTGCTTGTCATATAACTTTATCTATTTTGAAACAAGTTTGTTAATTATATCGAACTTGCAACGTTGTCTTTTAATTAATTCAATTAAGAATTAGAAGTAATAACCAAACTAATTTTAATAAAATGTTTTTCTGACTGCAGCCTAACTCTTTATAGAAATTATGATCTTTATTCGTGTTTTCTAACGGAAATTATATTCTTATTGAAATTTTTGCACAAAATAATGACAACAAACGTACTTTAACGTCTCTATAAAAAGATTGTAATTTTTTACTGAAGTCATTATTCGATTTGAAAATTGCCGGGAAAATACAGAGTTTTAATTTGGTTACTGGTGGACTTATACGTCATTTTGCGTTTGCGTCATTTTTTCTAATTTGTCCTATAATGACCACTTTCCGTACGAAATCTCTATACTAATATTATAAAAACAGAAACTTTGTATTTTTATATTTATTGAAATAACTCAAGAACTACTGGGCCGATATCAAAATTTCTTTCACCATTAGAAAGCTACATTATCCCTGAGTAACATAGGCTTTTATTCCATGCGGACGAAGTCGCGAGCAACAGCTAGTAATAAAATAAAGGAGCAGTAAAAATAACTCTTAAATTAAAGTTAGACAATTTGAGCGCCAATATAAATATTGAGATTGTAAATATCAAATATTAATAAATGAATTAAATAAATAAAATATTGAAAATACAATACTTAAATATGCGTCAGTATCTTTATACAATATTGTATGACCTTAAACAGTGGCTCTAGAGCAGGGATCCCCAAACTATTTTAGTCAAGTGACCCCTTTTCCGAAATGAACTGTTACCTCAAACCCCCATGGCCAAATTACCTACTTTTAAGATCGACCCCCTTATTCATAATGGTCCGCTAACTTAAACAACTGCTACAGAATGTTATTTTTCTTACTGACTTAGGTCAATAAAAGACAGAGTGAGAATTAGCAAAGATTTAATTAGAAGACTAATTATGAATAAGGGGATATATCTTTTGCACTTTCCTATTGGTCAAAAATACTTCGATACCAAGGTCGTGTTTTAGACCTCGTCGACCCCCAAAATCAGTTTTCAATTATGTCGACCACAGATATCGACCCCAAAGAGGTCGATATCGATCACTTTGAGAATCTCTGCTCTAGACAAATGTCAAATTGTCTCTTGTTTTTTTTACGCACTTACAGTTAAATTATCCATATTTTTGCGCTCATTTTTATATGTTTTTATCATTTTTGCGTAGATACAATATTTTATTTTGGTATTACATATTACAATTTATTTTATTACTATAAAGTGACAAACAACATTCACCTGAATTTCTAGATTTGTTTCCTGGATGAATACTTTATTGGTAAGATAACAAAACGTCCTTCCAAATTGAAATAAGACAATATAATAATTGGTATAAGACAACATAATCATCATCACCAGCTCACTATACGTCCCCACCGAGGGGCACGGAGCCTACCCCCTAAGGGGTGCCTAGGCCATAGTCAACCACGCTGGCCAAGTGCCGGTTGATCGACTTCACACATATCTTTGAATTTCTTCGCCGATATGTGCAGGTTGCATCACGATGTTTTCCTTCACCGTAAGAGCGTCGGGTAAATATGTACATATGAAATTCGAAAAGCGAAAAACACATTGGTACATGGCGGGATTCGAACTCGGGACCTGCAGTTCACAAGTCAAGAGCTAAACCACTAAGCCACTCGACGCTCTAACACATAATAATAGCTAAAAACAACTGTATAAAACACTTACGTTTCGTTAAGTAGGTAGGTTAAGTAGTCTTAAATTATTAGCTTCTCTAGAATAAGCTATTTGTACATCTTGATACAAATAATAGCATTGTTTATTGTAATGAAGCGGAAAATTGTTATAATTATGATATAAATGAAATAATTTCTGTTCGTAGTAATACGTGTTTCAAGAGCTCGGGGTTATCCGAGATGTTTAATGAAGTATAATAACCTAGATATTCTTTAGCATGAATTATTTTCATAAACGTTCAAATTAGAGTCGGGATAACTTACATGACCCGAGAACTAGTTAAAAGGTAACTGAACTGAGAGGTGCTGCTTTAAAAGTCGGCTGTCAGTTTATAAATTACAGAAAATGACATAAAAGTATAAAAAAAAAGCTATATTAAGCCGGCTAACCTTCAGTTTTCACTGCACAGTTTTGTCTGTACCGTGTAACAACTGACGTGTGGAAGCAAAATTGAGACCTTTACAGTTAGAAATCGGATAAAACTGCGAAGTAACTGTACAGTTATTAGCTTTGCCTACACGCGTCAGTTTTAACTGCGTAATCCAAACAGTTATAACTGAGCGTCAGTAGCTTGTGTTTTGATACATTTTCTGATAGAGCTTATAGCAGCTCGTCTCTCACCGGGCCGGATAACGTTGTTCAACTGCAGAACCTTACATAGACGTTGATCTTACAGATAGACAATGAAATGACAATGCCTTGCCAGATATAATCACTGGCCATGTTAATAAAGGACGATCATTTAAGGATGTGGAGGAAACCATTTAGTGGAGGCTTAAGATAGTAAGTAAAGGGATTGTTCTTGATCATTCTTTGTTATATTTGGTATTGTTCTATACATCTACAGTGCCTTTTGGCTGTATCTAATGCTAGCCTCGCGACTTCGTTCGCGCTGAATTAATATATCCTATATTTCTCGGGGATAATGTAGCTTTTTAACAGTGAAAAAATTTTTGAATCGGCTTAGTATTTATTGAGTTATTTTAATACATTGCTGTGCGTCTCCTCCGTCGATTAAGGGTAAACAACGCATCTGCAATTGCAGATATCTGTGGGCAGAGGTCGTTTGGATTTTTTAGCGAATCCTGGTGGCCTCTAGCTCGTTTGCCACTTTGTATTATATAAAAAAAAAACATATAAAAATACAAACTTTAACTCCAGAATTGCTGATTGGTTCTGGAACAATATGGTATACTAGCTGTTGTTCCCGACTTCGTCCGCGTGGAACTAAAAAGTATAGCCTATGTTACACGGAAATAGTGTAGCTTTCTAACGGTAAAAGAATTTTTGGAATCGGCCCAGTAGTTCTTGAGTTATTTCAATATATACAAAAACTCAAAAATAAAAAGTTTCTCTCTTTATAATATTAGTATAGATTGCATTTGACTGCTAACATGTTATGGTTTGTATTTATTTCACGCGAATTAAATCTCAGCCGACAGTTAGAATAGAATTATTGAAATCTCGTGAAGTTTGTTTACGTGGAAATTGTTATTTTTACCAGATGTAACCTTGAAAGTGAATTGATTGGAAAATATAGCGCTGGTTGTTTTATTGTATGAATTGAGTTCGGATTGGTTATTTCTGTTAAAGTTAAACAGCGAATATATCCGGGTTTTGTATTAACTTTAAGGATTTTAATAATACGAAACGTCAGGTTTTTTCTGATGACATTTACGATTCTGATAAATAGAAATTTGTTGTGTGAAACAACTTTTTTCTTAGAATAAAATGTGTTAAGCTTAAACTGCATATGTCTAACGTAATCAGACGTCCCGTTTTGAAAGGGATTGTCCCGTTTTACAGTCATGTGTCCCGGTGTCCCCGGAGTAATCTTTGGGAAGTCAAATTGTCCCGTTTTCGGAAACCGCGCAAAAATTTGGACAGCACGTGAGTGACAAAAACGTTATCGCTCGCGCTTTCTTGACTAGTTTTTTCTTTCGCCCTGTTCGACATTTGTTCTAGAGATGGGCACAATACGTGATACGTTGATAAAATGAAAATTGTGATTACGGCTCGCATCAATACCCTAGTGCGTACGTTTAGGCTTAAACGAGTTCGAACAGTAGTAAATCCTTTGTTCGGATAAATGCTACTTGCTACTCGACTAAAATACTATTCTGGTGCGAACACGGCTTAACGCAGAATTCCATTGCCCCTGTTAATTGTATTATTTCATGTTCTTGTCTCTGTGTTGTCAAAGTGTATGAAAGGGATGACAATATGTAATAAGTGCACATACTAATGGAGCTGTGGAATTCTATTGGATTATTGCGTTTAAAACTTTGCACTTTTTAATCGACTTGTTATATCCGGACTTTGAAAGACAAGTTTCTTTAAAATAAAGTAAATAAATAAACGTTTTTGTATGTCTCTTTTATATATTTAAAGCTTTTTTTCCCAACCTTGTTTATCTCAGGTATTGGGTTTTAAAATTTTATTTTTAGACTGTGGTAATTTAAATTAGATATTATGGAAAAAAACGAATATTATTGTAGTATTTTTTCCATTGGATCCGTTGACCCGTAGGTTGGGTAGCTTCGAAGTATGATATAATTTTTTTTTGTTTAAAGACGTTTTAAAACTCTCCGTCCTTATCCCACTCTCTTATTCCTTGAACGCATCTGGATAGTATTTTAGTTGAGTACAAAATTATTTAGTAGCTAAACGTATCCGAACAGCAACATTTTAGTAGAGTAGATTAGTAAATCCTTTGTTCGGATACTTACTGCTTGCTACTTTGTGCGAATAAGGCCTTAAAGTCGGCGCACTAAGTTTTTCTCCTTCATTAATTTTCGGTTCTCAGCCGTCATTCTCTTCTGGATCATGTCATGTTGCGGCACTTCACTAGTAATACCCTATTGATGTATCGACGCGATAGTGCACGTCACTAATCCGCCATCTTTACTCGGAACACGCCGCCGCGTTTCCCCTTCCCCCTTCTTTCTTCCTTTTCCATTCATTTTTTTTTTATATTATAAAGTGGCAAATGAGCAAGCGGCCACCCAAACTCGCTGAAATAGCGAAGCGACCACTGCCCATAGACATCTACGATTGCAGATGCGTTGCCAACCCTTAATCTTCAGAGGAGGAGACGCATAGCAGGAGGATAATTCCTCTCCCTATGCGTCCCCTCCCCGGAAAATCCACTTCCTCTTCCTATCATTTCCATATAGGAAAAGAATAGGAAGGGAAAGTGGATTAAAAATTAGTCCTCCGGCACCACACTCATCAGATGAAACACGGAATAGCTTACATTTCACGCCTGTCTTCTATCTCAACGTTAAGATGCAGTGAAGTTTTAAAAAAGTCCAAAGCTTAATATACATTTAAATTTGTCACACAAGCAAATATCAACCGTATTGCAATAAGTTGTAATTATTATGATCTAATGGAAAAATAATAGTTATTTAATATTCGAGATTACTTATCTATGTTCATCCCCGTAGATTTACATTTAATTATTGTATAGTCTAAGAAAAGTTATATGCCGGATATTTTTAAACCGCAATAACATTGGAAAAGCCAATAATTAATAATTATTCCACGCGTTATAGTTCAGGTATGATAATTGTACAAGTTTTTATATTGTAGCTCGTAATAACAAATAATTACAATTGTTAGTACAATAAAGTAAAAGAATTCTCAAACGTCATTTTAAAGTAACAGCGTCTTAAATAAACAACGCATAAATTCCAAATTCCATACTTTTTTATATGAGAAGGGTTCAAACGATTACCCAGGTGATCATCGACCATGGATATGGCACTACTCGAGGAACCGCAAATGTGTTGCCGACCTTTAAGGAATAGATAGGCTCGCTTCTTGAAGGGCGAGTTGAAGGACGAGCTTCAGTGGGTGAGGCCTACGTCCAGCAGAGGACTGCGTTGGGCTGATATGATGGTAGTTAAACGTCTGTTAAGATTAAACGGTCCTTACGTTTAACGTTTTAGTGTTAGACTATAAAAGAGCAAAGTAATATTTTTTAAAACAAATGGTTGGTTGAATATTTAGTAAAATCTTTCCTCTTTAAACTTTTTCCTCATACAGCGTTTGTGTAGAATTTTAACTAGGATCAGTAATGGCCCCAATCGTAGCCTTCAGAACGTCGTGTCCTGAATCTTAATAAGGACCATGGTTTAGTACTTCCGATGCATCTATGTGATACGAAGGTCGATATTTTTAAAGTTTAATTGGTAACTTTAATGGTTTACAATTAATTGCTCTTTATTGCAGTACTCAGTAACATCTATAATGAGTGGAATAATCCTTATCCTTACATAGTATAAAACAATAATGTTTTTTTATGTTTGTCCCTATATATGCTTGAATCTTTAAAACTACGCAACGGATTTTGATGCGGTTTTTTTAATAGATAGAGTGATTCATAAGGTAGGTTTTCATGTATAATACATTCACAATATAATAGAGTAACACTGATAATTTAGAGGTATAATGATGTCGTAAATTACCACATTTTTAGCGTTTACATTGCAAACGCTGCAGTATTTAGTATCAGCATTATACCGATTTACAACCGTGCGAAGCCGGGGCGGGTCGCTAGTAATTTTATATTGAAGTAACATAAGGTATATTGATGAGGTATTATTTACTTAGAAGTTACTACAATATGAAAAAACGTCTTTCTAGGGGTATCCAAAGTATATCTCGTTTGGCGATATCGCTGACCCTATGACTTCATTAGACCGATGTCATGCAAAAAAAGGCTTAGGCCGAAACAAAATATCCATTTTATGCGTGAACTCAGTTTAATGAAGCCTTAGAGTGAATCGACAAAAATGTATGAAACTGATAATAGTCGATAAGTCATGTGCTTGTCACGTGTGAGATATCGAACGTCATTAACAGTTTCATACATTTTTGATGCTCGCTATCGAATCGCTATGTAGCGCATGTACTTTGGGTAAACCCCTTGGATTTGAGCTTGTCTAAACAGAACCGTTCTTTTCAGTAAAGAGTAAAGATCTTTGTATGAAATCTATCATTATAGTATTTGACTATAAAAACGTTAGCTCATTTAGTGTGACTATAGTAAAAGATTGGGTTGGAACGAGAAAAGTAGAGACTTTTGTAGTCGGAGGCTTAGGCCTTTCGTCATGCGTCATCCTAGTTAATATGATGCTACGTTTTAAGAAGGAAAATATAAGCTGTTTTGACTTCAAGAAGTTCTCTGGTCGAAACAAAATTCGGCGAAATATTCTATCTTTAGATCTTAGTGTCACCTTAATTAATTTTATGCATACATCTATGCTATCTTATTCGTCACGTATTCTGATTATGATTGCAAGCACGTACTGTTTTGTAATGCGATCAATACCGATGACGTCTGCCTGTGTAATACATTGGTAACATACTAATCATTGTTTACACTACTGTAGGAGTTTTGTTGTCTACTTTGTCTTTTAAGGCAGCGATGCCTTTAAATTTATAGCAGATGCATGCAAAGAATATATGGCCGATTGGTCCTTTGCCAATTATGCTATAGGAAAATTGAGCGTAACTAATTTTACTCCAGCAATCACATGAAAATTATTTTTGACAGAAATAAATATGTTTTCAAGTATAATAGTTGAAAGATACCGTGTTGATGTTTTATAATTATGTATTTTATAATTTATCTGATCCTAACATGTATGTTATTTGTTTCTACAATCATGGTCCTTATCTATACAAATATTATAAAGAGAGATATTTTGTATTTTTGTTTGTATTGAAATAACTCAAGAACTACTGGGCCGATTTCAAAAATTCTTTCACCGTTAGAAAGCTACATTATCCCCGAGTGACATAGGCTATTTTTCAATTCAACGCGGAAGAAGTCGCAAACAACAACTAGTTATACATTTGTCTCCAATAAAGTTCAACGAATTTTAACCGCACGTTTTGACTAGTTAAGGTCATTGGTGGCCGTTAGTTAATTTGATTACATCGAACTTTGAATGAAGTTTTTTCAGTCGGTAATATAATTAACACTATGCTGTAAAATTTTATAAATAGAATCACACATAAAATTACCATTTTATATAATTGATAATGGTTAAGCTTATAATGAACAATCTGAAGCCTTCGATTCTCGTTTCGTTAAAAAAATAGCAGTTCATTGAACCTGCTTTAAATTGAGCTGTTGAATATTTTTTTGTAAGTTACTAAGTAAGTGTCAGTTCTTAGCCGAACTAATTATTAGTTAAAAAAACACTTTAAAATATATTAAGCGTAGTTCTTCAACATTAATGTTTTACGCATTTCGAAGACCGCGTACGCATTTAAATCAAAACAGTTTCTAAAACAATGTAGTCAGTTTTTTACGTCGACACGGAACACTTATTTCTAATAGTTATAGATAGTAACTTATTGATGGGCTGACAGCTCGAGTTTTTATCCGATATGATTAGGAAACCAAAGTATCGAAATGTTTTACTCCAATTTTCTCAGTATTGCTAGGGTCAATTCTTTTTTCCCTTTTTGCCATGAGATCCTGTTAGACCTATATATACGCGGAAGTGCCTAATAGTTTTGCATTCAAAAGTTGCATTCATCATTAAATTAATTAACAAAGCATGTTAGATATAATTTAATTTTTGTTATTCTTTTATTCCAATCTCGTTTATTCATAAAAAAACCATGTATATGTTAAATATATTTCATTTCATTTTTTTCATTTCAAATTTATTAATTACATTTATGAAATGACAGATAGTTTTTATCCATGTTTTTGATAAAAATCACGCCGAAAAGATAGAAATTATGAGTATTTATCCATTTTGAGTATTTATCCGGATGAAATCGCAACACTATAGTAACTTGAGACAAAAATCTTATAACCAAACACACTTTTTAAAAACAAAAAGTTTTTTTTTTGTTGCTTTACCTTTTTCTTTAGGTCTTTAAGAATAAGGGTTTATCTGGTTTTTGAACCTTCCACATTTCGACCAGAGGTCTCTGTACCTTTAAACAGGTTACTCGTTTACACGTTATTCGTTTAAAACGTTCAGCAAATAACTTTTTTGTTCCTGTTTTTACAATGCTTTTAGGTAATGGAATTTTATTTTTCTAAAGTGCGTACTTATTATTAAAATGTCATTAGTGGTTACGTTTGTCGATTAATTTTACACAAGTTTTTGTTATTGTTACGACGAATTCTATGGTTTTATACTTATTGTTTATTTGACAAAAATAATTAGATATTAAACATTGTGGTATGTTCACATTATTTAGTCCAGCTGTTGAAATCAATGCTGGATTACAAAAATGTATGTCCTTACTAACGCTAGAGCATTTCGATCGCTCATAGACTGGTGTAAACCGGGAATTACATTATATATATCGAACGTCATTGTCAGTTCTATAGTCCTACAAGGATATTATGGCACTTTTTTGACATTGACAGGGGGGCGCCTACAAAGTTTTAGGTATAACAATTGGTAAAAAAATACTAACTTCTTTCAAAATCCCTCAGCTGCCTTTCCCTGATTGGTTAAAATGTGACGCAGTCAAGATGACATTGTTAGTGCCATAATATCCTTGTAGACCTATATAATCGTACATTTTTGACGTTCGCTATAGAATCACTACGTAGCGAATGTACTTTGGAATTGTTTATTGGAAAATAAAGAAAACAATTGAACGAAAACATCGATAACTTGTTCCAACGTAGTTTTAATTCTTTTTAAGTACTTCGATTTAGTGAATGTTTGACTTAAATGTCAACATTATTATGTCGACAAATACCTTATTTTCACAAAAAGCTTTTGTTATCTTTATTTTGCTACTTTAAAGATTAAAATGTAAATCTACTGAGTTTAAAAGCTAGCCATAAACTATCAAATTATTTATCTATTTGTTTGTGTAGAAAATATTGAAATGTTAACGTGACTAAGATGTTAAATCTATACTTCTATACTAATATTATAAAGAGAAAAGATTTGTATTTTTGTTTGTATTGAAAGCTACATTATCCCCGAGTAACATAGGCTATATTATTATTTATTTCCACGCGGACGAACTCGCGCACAACAGCTAGTAATATATTATAATAATCTATAGGTATAATATGTTATAGCATATTTTGAGTCTACATTTCCTTCCTATAGTTTTCCTATAAAGAAATGATGGGAAGAGGAAGTGGACTTGGCGGGGGAGAGGACGCATAGCAAGAGAAATTATCCTCTTGCTGTGAGTCGCCTTCTCCGTAGATTAAGGATAGGCAACGCATCTCCAATTGCAGATGTCTATGGACAGGGGTCTAACCTCTATGGATAGATGTCCAGTCTCTAAATATAGCCCATGTTACTCGGAGATAATG
>QDHC01001038.1:559031-570308 GCA_013186455.1 Papilio dardanus tibullus | reverse complement strand
TTTTGATTGTGACTGTAGGATTTGCATAATTGACTCCACCCCAAATGTTACAAGATCTGTACATATTTTTTTTTTCTTACCTGCCTAGATTTTTAAGGGAGTTCATTGAATTTTAATTATCCGGTTGCTCTCCAGATCCAAGTCCATCATCGGATTATTTATGTCTTTTTAACCGACTTCCAAAATAGGAGGAGGTTCTCAATTCGTCTGTATGTTTTTTTTTGTTCGCCGATTACTCGGCTCCTGGTTATCCGATTTTTATAATTCTTTTTTTATTCGAAAGGTAGTGTGTCATTTGGACCCATTCCCACACATCGAGTTCGAGATTACAATTGTTATTGTACATTATAGACATAATAGTTACAAGAAATAAGAGACTTTTCTGCCTCTTCAAGTTAGCCACAAAATCGAAATTATTTTGTTACTTTTTAGTGCATTTTGTTGGAGGATATTTTTTTGAAAGGCGGTTTTTGTTTTTTATTTAGTTTATTTAATACAAGTCCGCGCGGAATTAAAAAAAATCTTAGTAGCTTTATTGCTATTCCAGGCTATATTCTACAATTGTGATAAAATTTCATCGAGATCCGATTGCAGTGCGTTCTGGACATACTTTAAAATATCCACTCAACCTGTCGAATTTATCAAATTAGTAAGAATAAGCATTAACGCGAATGTTTTTTCAACGCCTACGCACGTACGATCGCTAAAATAAAAATATATCGTGTAAAGCTACAGATGCTCAGTTTTAAATGTATAGTTCAACTGCGTTAAAACTGTAGCGTGTTGGCAAAACTGTGAACTGTATAGTTCGACTGTGCAGTGCACATTGTACGTCAGCTAAAAAGCTGTTAAAAAACTGAACATTTGTACCCGGCTTAATACCTAAAAATTCAGAAACCTTTTTATTTAACTAATATTTGGGTTTTTTATTCAAATATACTTTCGGTCAATACTCATAAGAAGTTTAACAAATGCTCAAGTATTAATTTATTAATTTAAAATAAAAATAAAATTATCCTACCCTTTGCAGAAACCAGTCCCTAAATTTTATCCGCCCGCAGACCGTTGATAAGGCTGTAAGGTCAATGAACTTTGGTGCATTAACAGCATTTAAAAAGTGTAAGGTTTTTAATTTTTATTGCATTCCATACTTAAACCTGATACTACCGTATATGGTCAGAACAAGTCTTAATATTGGTTTATAAGTGAAACAGGAGTTTTTATCAACTATAGAAAGCATATTTTATTACATTTTTTTGATATTATAAAGTGGCAAACGAGCAAACGGCCACCTGGATTCGCTAAAAAGCAAAGCAACCGCTGCCCATAGACATCTGCAATTGCAGATGCGTTGCGTGCCCTTAATCTACGGATGAGGAGACGCACAACATTAATTGGTGGTAATAGTATGTTTTGTGAATTGTATTTGCATAGAAACTATTAAAATTGATAGAATTAAATATTTACAATTTCATCTTTTATAATATAATCTTTTGTTTTTATTAAACAAAAGATTATAATGTTTTAAGTTCTTCATTTTACAAACTCTTTTAATTTACATTGAATAACTTGTTATTTCAATTTATTACACTGAGTTAATGCAAAATGATTTTTTTTTGTTATTTATATATGTTTAATTTTGGACTGAATAAGCAATAAAGAATATAATACATCGTTTCAGAGTATGAAAAAGCTTTTAATAAGGTAAAATAAATGTGACCTTGCACGTAATATAAGTTAAAACTTATTTTTCCTTGAATTTCTCGTTTATGTGCGTCAATTTCATTGTAACTTCTCGATAAAGGCTTGATTGATAAATATGTGGTGTCCTTCGATTCATATCCTTATCTCAAATGATATACTTATTCTCATAATAATCTATCCTTCTATACTAATATTAAGCGTTGTACACACTAGGATAGTATTATAGTCGAGTAGCAAGTAGCAAGTATCCGAACAAACGATCTACTAATCTATTCTACTAAAATGTTGCTGTTGGGACACGTTTAGTTACTAAATTACTACCCTAGTGCATAGTTTTAGGCTTAAACGAGTCCGAACAGTAAAAGTCCTTTGTTCGGATAAATGCTACTTGCTACTCGACTAAATACTATTCTGGTGCGAACTAAGCTTTATAAAGGTAATAGAATTGTATTTTTACATGTATTGAAATAACTAAGCTACTGGGCCTATTTTAAATAGTCTTTCACAGTTACCTACATGACCTTCGAGTAACGTAGGCTATTTTTAAAATTCCGCGCGGACGAAGTAGCGAACGGCTAGTTAGTTATAATAGTTTACAGAACCAGTTGCAATCTGGATTAAAAGCTAACAAAAAATATTTATAAATGAATTTTATTCATGTTTATCCCCCTATCACATTACATAGCAAAGTACTTCATAAGGTCCAGTGCAGCAACTTTGCGGACAATTTTTCTAAGGAGTTCTCAGACGTTTTTTATACTTACGTCCCGCCTAGAAATGTTTTCAAAAATGAAACAAATTAAAACAAATGGTAACTTTTTATTTCACTAAAATATTTTTAACTAATATTTACATATTTGTATTTTCTAGTAGCTTCTTTAGTACTTTGCTTGATTGATAGATTTATCTAGGACTAAACAATGTAACAATTTTGTATTTATATTTTTTTTTATTATAAAAACGCGTTATAATATATGCCATTTTAGTTTTTGCACATGCCAAAATATACTAAAGTTTTATTTATTTTTTGATTTTTTAGTCTATAGCGTGTTTTTTTTTTTGTAAAAATCTTATCTTAATGATTGTTTCGTGAGCAATAAGACGGATATTCATTTATCGAAATAAATCTTAACTGATAACTAGTAAAAAATACAAGATTTATGATAAAAATTATGGCACACAACACAAAAAGAAAAGATAAAAAAAAATTAAATGTCAGTTTTTATAAGAGTATTTTTGTTATTATTGATTTTAGATCTCAAGCGGTACTCCAAGCTCTATTTTTATTAATTTTAGTTGATTTTATATGAAAATGTAAATCATAATTGAGGTGGAAAAATAGGCACCTAAATTCGAAATTTGATTCTTTGAAAAAATCTTATAAACTTTGCTTTGATTGGAATCCAAGTTCATGATAAGCAGAGACGTTAAACGGGAAACGAGAGATGTTGATATTTTTATCTAAGACTTTTGACACTGAAAAGTCATGGTAACAATATAAAATATCACTAAATAAATTCTTACAAATCGTTCACACTTGAAAATAGCACCAATAGGTAGTAACGACTACTCTTGTAACTGTTTATACTTAAAATATATTTACAAATTAATAGTATTAGATAAATTATCTATTTGGAATCACTGTACGTTTTTCACACCACATTTTAGTAAGTTTCACTTTCGTCACCGATTCTGAGTCAACCAATCTTGCTTAATCATGTCAGCTCCTTTCTCACCGATCATTATTACAGCGGCATTTGTGTTCCCACTAACTATAGTTGGCATAACACTAGCATCTATAACTCGAAGTCCACTTATACCATACACCCTTAGTCTTGGATCCACTACAGCTTTTTTATCCCACGAAGGACCCATTTTAGTTGTACCAGATTGATGGTATATCGTCATTGATATAGTCCTCACTTGACACTCGATGTATTCGTCAGACATAAATTTAAATTGCTTACAGTTAGGTAAAGGTTTCATGTAAAGTCTAGAACCGAACTGTTTGAAGGGAGACGCGTTTGCTACTTGCAAAGCTATTTTTATACCTTCCACTAAACGGTTTACGTCTAATCTATCTTCATGATATCTGGGATTCATAATCGGATAGTCGAAGGGATTAGAACTCTTTAGTTTCACGTATCCTCTTGTGTTTGGTCTCAACAAGAGTGGCATTATCGTCCATGCATCTTTATTTGCAATCGGTTTATATACATTGTCGTATAACTCGTCTGTGAGACCTAATATCTTTCTTACTATTTGACCGTTATCTGAGGAAAAAGATGCTGGAGCCATGTGGAACTGTATGTCGGGCCAAAGGCCTGAAGTATTTGCGTATTTCGTATTCACAAAGGCGATCCCCTCTAAACCTCCCAAAGTAGTCATTGGTCCTCTTTCATTAATTACGTAGTTCATAGTAACTGGGAATGCTTGGAAACGATTTTGAACAATCGCAACTGGTTTATCGACTAGAAATGTTAATCCTCCAACGCCAACGTGATCTTGTAAATTTTCACCGACAGCTAAATCTTTTAAAACTTTGATTCCAACCTCACTTAAATGGTCTTTAGGACCTACTCCGGACAACATAAGTAATTGTGGGCTATTAATAGCTCCTGCAGATAATATCACTTCTTTTTTTGCGAAAACCACTCTCTTCTTGCCATGTTTTACATATTCAACACCGTAAGCTTTCATAGTGATTGGATTGATTAAAACTTTGGTGACTTGAGAGTTGAGTGATACATCTAGATTTCTTCTCGTGCGAACTGGCCTTAGAAATGCTTTAGCTGTACTGCACCTGGAACCACGTCTGATGGTTCCTTGTGCGATCATGAATCCAGTCTGAACAGCTCCATTTATGTCTCTGTTCTCGTAACCTATTTCAACTCCCGCCTCAACAAACGCAGCAACCAACGGTGTCCTCCACGGTGCTTCTTGCACAGTAAGGTAACCACCTCTTCCATGATATTGGCTCTTTGATAAATAAGGATTTCTATTATCTTCGGATTTTATGAAATATTTGAGTACATCTCGATAACCCCATCCGGGATTGCCGAATGACTCCCATTGGTCAAAGTCGAATTTGTTGCCGCGTACGTAGATCATGTAGTTCAGGACACTGGAACCTCCAAGCACCTGGAAAGTAAATGAAGTGCTATTAATAAAACGGTACAGTGCGGTAAAAAATGTTACAAAGGTTTGTGAAAATTCTGGGCCTGCAAAGTTAAATGGAAACGTTACAATATAACCGAAAACAATGATAGCTTATGTTATACTAATGATTTTATTTGATGAATTCATTTCTTTACCGCATTAAAACATCAAGTCATCAATCGAGTACTAGGAAAATTTGAAAGTACCTTTCCCCGTGGCCAACTGCACCTATGATTCTTGAAGCCGAGGCAGGCATAGGGTGTGGGTTCCGTCTTGTACTGCCAGTCGAGCTTCGTCAGCTGCAGGTAGCCTGCCAGCGATGGCACGTCTGTAATCTCGTTTTCGTCTGGACCTGGAAATTTTAAATTATCATTGTTAATATCTTTTAGACTTAGGTAAAATAATTTTACGTGAATTGAATTCATTTCGTGGTACATTATCTATTTGTACTGTAGTCATATTTGACAGTATATTTATGTTTATATTTGGTTATAGCCATACGATAGGTACAGATTGATTCTATAAATGTGAATCTGTCAACTTTACATTCCTATTGATTCAGGAGATCACTCACCAGTTTCTAATAATAAAAGATTCCAGTCCTTGACTTCTGTAAGTCGATTCGCTACCACAGCGCCAGCGGATCCTCCTCCTACCACGATGAAATCGTACTCCCTCCTCGGTTCTTTATCTAGTACTTTAGCTTCAGGGTCGTATGAACTGTAATTGTGATACGTCAGTGCTCCAAGCAGCAGTGGTATCACCCACAGTCCAGTAACGCTGATCGTCTTCAGCGCTGTTGAAGCTAATAACACATGTAGACCCATATTTATAAACTTGGCTTGCTCTCTTTCTGGAACTTATTCCCTTGAGTTCTTTTGTTACTGTTTGTTTAATAACTACTTTGGTTTATTTTAGACTAGATTCATATATTATTGAATCGTTTCCTTTTCTCTATCCGGGGGCTTGATTCTGCGCATCGCTTCCTTATCGTTTGTAGATGGTGGGGGACGACGCATATTAGTCTGCATCGCAATAACGGGTGATTGTTGAGCTTGACTGTTGCGTCTGGAAATATGAGAAGAATATTGTTAATTTTTTGAATTCATTATGCCACTTGGAACACAGGTTCCCACCTACCCGGGAAGGCAGAGCCATATTTTTTGTGAAAACTGTTTGGGTTAATAAATATATTTTTATTTTTTATTAACTAAGGAAAGTGGAATAAATCCGGTATAATATTTCTTTAAGAGGAAGTTATATATCTAATCCATTGTTGCGTCATAATTGTAGTCAGCTTTATTTGATACAGGAACTAAAAATGTTGCATCTTAACATTAAATTATTTTATTACGTTAATAGTCTAATCGTTCTAGTTCTAGATATTAGTAATTAACAATTATATCTATCTTACACATTACAATATATATTTTTTTCTGTTTCAGGTAATGCAAATGAACACACAATCGGAGTCAAGCAAAAGTACGTTAGATAACATTTCTACAAAACAATATTATTTTGTTAGTATAGCAATTAAATAATAAAAGAGTATAGAAATATTGTATAGTGCTGTGTGAGAGAGAGAGGTAATATTTCCTAGCAGTGCGGAAGATGTGATTTGATTCCTAGGTATTACAAGTCACCGTGAAAGTGAATGTAGACCGTAATCTGACAATAATATATTGTTTAAAAATTGTCAACTTGTTAGCTAATCAGGAAGTGTCCTTTATAACGTTGAAACTAAGCGATTTATTTAGCTTTCATTGGCTTGTGTAATAGGAAGTAAGATGTATTACTATGATCTATTCCAGGGCTTTCCAAACTTATTAGTAGTGTGACGCTCTCGGGACTTTGCTATTTTTTTAAGACGCCCCTCGACCCAGCCCCTGCAAATACTTTCTAATTTTGGGAAGCCTTGATGTTTTTTATATAAGAAGTGGATAAGGAAGTTATTAATAACCATCTTTCGGTAGTCAGTTAAACGGACATGGTCCGATTTTGGTGTCTGTTTCGGAATTTTTTTTTTTATTTAATGGGTTTTAAAAAATCCGTTACTTTTCAGAATTTTAATTCGCTTATATTATGTCTGTAATATGTCTTTAAATATTACAGACATTAGTAACTACTTGTTGAATAATTTTAAAAGTCTTTTTATGTATGTTACTTATTTTAAATAAAAGATATGAACAATGCTTGCATTGTATTCTCTCGTTGTTATTGGGGCGTGATCTTACTCTTGGCCATTGTGTTACTTCGTGCGTGGCTGTATGTTGATATTTACTTGAGTTGCGAGTTAACTTATATTATTATGACATTTTAGAGTAATATTGTATTATAGTTCAACCCATGATGGAGCCCCATTTTCCGCAAGTCCACGACTAGTGCCTAATTTGCATGACTTCTCACATAATATCTTTAAGAGTAATAAGTTTTATTGAATCCTATATCTGTACTAATATTATAATAGGAGGATATAGAGGAAAGATTTGTATTTTTGATTTATTAAAATAATTGAAAAATTACTGCGCCGATTTTAAAAATTCTTTTACTGTACGAAAGCTACGTTATAACCGAGTAAGATAGGTTTTTTTTAATTCTTCGCAGACGTCGTGAACAACGGCTAGTAGCATATAAAATACGTGTTAAAGTTTTGGAATGTAAAGTCTTCTTTAGTTTTGTATTATACTCGTAATTTGAAGTTAAACTATTGCTTCCTATTAACTTTACATATTTATTAATATTAAATTATTAAAGTGAATTCGACTTCCGTAACTTGATGATGAAATCATAGCATCTAAATATTAGGTTACCTGTAAACTAATTTGAAGCTTGGAACACACAGCCTTAAAAGCGAACCGGAACAGCGAAGTCTAGCACACGACACGTAAACTGATCGCAGATATAACTCCGAGTATGTTCTACTAAGGATCCCTAGCTAATGAACTTTCCGGAATAAAATCCTAGCCATTTTTTGTATGTGATATAGCTTCGCTTCTGTTCCACTTATGTGTGCAATTGCATAAATGCAAATCTGTCGTCTTATTTCACTATCGTGCAATTTTTTTTTTTTACTATCATTATGCAAGAGTTTTGATAGATGGATGTTTGAATATATCTCCAGAACCACTCAACCAATCTCAATGAAACTAAGCAGAGTCGTAGAACATAGCCTGGAAGACTACATAGGCTATTTTATCATTAACTAGTGACCCGCCCCGGCTATGCACGGGTGCAATGCTGATACTAAATACACTACAAAAATGTGGAAAAATTTAATTATTTACGACATCACATTAGAAACTTAAATAAAAACAGTATTTCTCCACTATTTAATGGATGTTATTAAACCTTCCTCTTCAATCACTCTTTTAATAGAAACCGCATCAAATTGTATTGCGTAGTTTTAAAGATTTAAGCAGACATAGGGATATAGAGACAGAGAAAGCGACTTTGCTTTATACTATGTAGTGACAGTAGATGTTGAGGCATCTGATACGACACGATGACCTGATAATCACAATTATAGAAGGTAAAATAGAAGGAAAAAGAAAGAGGAAAACCAAGACTAAACCGAATAAAAAATAAAGTGGACGTCGTGTCGTATCAGAAGCTCAAGATGTTGGCACAGGACAGAGAGTATTAGAAAGGACTCCATCGACAAGGTTAAAAAAACTTAAATTAAAGAAGAAGAAGTGTTTCTACGCGGACGAAGTCGCAGGCGACAGCTATAGAATAGTTATTCGTCATGATTATGAATGTATTGATAAACAAATCTTATGTAATAAAACCAGTTTGTCGAAAATCCGCCGTCTTCAGGTGAAGGTCGTCTATCGAACTTTCGATTGTACACATCTGTTGCGACAAAATGGGTCGGCAGATATCGTAACTAATAAGAATGTGTTTACACAATTATTTGAAGCGTACGAGTTTGTCATTTAAATCAAGATTAATATAATAAATAGATCATCGTCCCTACCGAGGTGCGAGGAGCCATAGTCAACCACGTTAGCCCTGTGCGGGTCGACTTCACACATATCTATAAATTTCTTCGCCGATATATGCAGCTTGCATCATGATGTTTTACTTCACCGTAAGAGCGTCGGGTGAATATGTACATATGAAAATCGAAACTCGAAAAACGATGGTACATGGCGGGTTTCGTACTCGGGACCTGCGGATTGCAAGTCAAGAGCTAAACCCCTGGGCCACCATTATTTTCAAAAGCCACTCAAATATTAAGGAGCGTTTTACACGTTAAGTCCGCGATCAAACTCCAAATTCTACTTCGATTTCGTTTAATTTTGACAGCACTTAGTTTTAACTGTTGACTTTTGAGTGTTGTACGTTTAAATGTCTTTTAAGTATTCGGTCATTAATATGTTTATGTAAAATGCGTAAAACTGATCGTAAAATGCAACATTCCGTATGTAAGAAACTTCGCGAAGACGTATCGTAACCCGGCACAGTAAAGCGGGTGAAGGCCGTCGAAAACACTTTCTATGTTATATAAGTGGCCGCGCAATATCTGTACGCCCGGTGTGCCTCGACCTTTATTGATAGGCCGGTTCTTAATTAGTTTTATTAATTTATAAACATAAAGAACGGCCATGACCCATACTGACCTGGATAAGACTTTATACCGTGTCCCCATTGGTAGTTTTGATGCCAAAGACAATATTTTTTAATACTTTTACGTATAAGTCACTTAAAAACTTCAGTTTTATAGTTGCTGTGGACAGAAGTGGGACCGAATTGGTACATCTAAGGGATTGTTCAGTTAATCACGTGAAGTTTTTTAAAAAAAAAATTGACCAGATCCCTTGATGACCGAATTTGCTGTCCTTTCCGTACAGCCGGGAGCTAGCGATGCAATGTTGTATGGTATCGTATACAGGAGATTATTTTACTCGTAGTACCAATGAGTTAAGGAATTCTTCTTTATCGCGTGCCAGCAAAACGAAAATTCTAGCGCCGGTCCCAACGTGTTAATGTACAATCCCCTTTTTTTTAAACGTCAGGAAATGCATTTAGGCACCCCTACGCCGGGCTGTACAATGGCGTAGGGAGTGTGAGACTCGCCGGCCACAGAAGGTGACTGTAATACCCACTAAAACCTGACG
Organism: Papilio dardanus tibullus; assembly: GCA_013186455.1. NCBI lineage: Eukaryota > Metazoa > Arthropoda > Insecta > Lepidoptera > Papilionidae > Papilio > Papilio dardanus. The sequence continues at coordinate 560,325 of QDHC01001038.1, read as the reverse complement.
GCCCTCAAGGTACCTAAGTGCTATGTGTTATGTGCAAGTTAGGTAATGTTATAACATGAACATTACGTGTTAGTGATAACCGGCAATGCAATATGCCACATTACGTGCATATTATAGCACGTTTCCATTTTACCTAGCGTTTTATATGAGCTAATAGCACTGATCAGAATGTGATTTGGTAACTACAATGCGTCTACAATAACGTGATGGTCAAGTGAAATGACGTTTATTCGATTCTTTTCAATTTGGGATTGTTCCGTCCGATCCATCTTGATTTAAATTTCATGTTAAATTGATATAAAACTGTTTTTTTTACTAATATTATAAAGAAGTAAGATATTGTTAGTTTGCATTGAATAAATTTCGAAACTATTGTATCGATTTGAAAAAATGTTTCACTGTTGAGACGCTACATAATTCTGCACGAACGAAGTCGCAGGCAACAGTTAGTGTTAAATAATTATGTTATGCTCAGTCGCGTCGAATAACCTTGTAACTGAATACTGTAAAGTAAAAGTTTGTTAAAGAATCAACAGTCACATGTTTTTTTAGCAAAGCAAAACTCTGTTTGAATTGACACCTTTATTTATAGTCATATGCCAATAAAGCCGGCTACAAACGTTCAGTTTTTTAACTGTGCACTGTCAAATTGAACAGTTATCAGTTTTGCCTTCACACGTCAGGTTTAGCAGCGCAGTCGAATTGTACAATTAAAACTGAGCGTCTGTAGCCGGCTTAAAAGGCATATTATGTTATTTCAATCTAGTAATAAATTAGCAGGTTTTGTTTTGACACGCTCTGGTTTCTTCATTTTAATACATTCAGTTCATGGACAACAACAAAATATTTTTTAATACTTGTGAAATTGAAAGGTTCAGATTTTAAAATATGTGTGGAAATGGAACGTAAGATGTATGCTTGAAATGGAATTAAACGGAAGTGTGAGCGAGACGGTGTGCGAGTGAGAAGGAATGAGAATGGGGGAGTAACTGGCGAAGCGCGAACGACGACTGACGAAGAAAGACGACCTCTCTCTTGTTCGATTAAAGTGATATTTTTCAAAACTTGTATTTTACTTGAAATCGATCATCCACTTTTCTAAATATGTTTGAAAGAACAGGTTATTAGGTGTCAAATTGCACTCATTCCTGGGTTGTTTGTAGAAGGAATCTCCTAGAAAAGCTGAAAATATCGATGGAATTTTGCATTTGTACAGATGTAGAACATAGACTAGAACACAGAAGCTACTTACTAAGTTTTTTCAAACCTCGCGGACGGAAATGCGGCGAGCAAT
>QDHC01001038.1:537150-553119 GCA_013186455.1 Papilio dardanus tibullus | reverse complement strand
AAGTGACGGCTTTTGTGAAAAAATGATTTTAAATTAATCATTAAACAAGTCAGGTATCTAGTGTTTTATAGTTGCTGTTGCACCAGAGCCATAAGATATACAATCTGCACATATCTGCGTTGAAATTAGATGTATGAAGTCATTTAACCCGCACTGAACCACCGTTGTTTAGCAAGGCCTGGTCACCCTTAAGGGAAAACTCGAGACTCGCGTTAGAAATCTTAATTTTCAAATTTAACCAACGTTTTTCTTTGTTGTCGAAATATTAAAAAACAAATGACTAATGTTTTTTTAATTTCATTTGTTATTCTATCACATTATGAATTGAATTTGATCGACTATCAATAGGTCATTAGTTAGTATGTAATTAGTAATTTGGTTACATTATGTAAGGCTAGCGGCACTAATCGCCACCACTTTCAGACCTCATTATAGAAACCTTGACATATGATATTTGTGTTTTTATGCAAGTGTACGGCGCCTTTTTAATGTTGCCAGTGAACTATCGTGTTTTATAATATTTTTTAGAATGCCTCCACTGTTTATTTTAGAACTAGCTGTTGTGCGCGACTTCGTCCGCGTGGAATTAAACAATATAGCCTATGTTACTCGGGGATAATATAGCTTTTTTTTTGTTAATAGCTTTTTAATGGTGAAAGAATTTTTAAAATCGGTCCAGTAGTTCTTAAGTTATTTCAATACAAACAAAAATACAAAAATTCAAAAATACTAAGTTTCTCTCTTTATTATATTAGTATAGATTATTTGTTGTGTTTTATTTTTCAAATTGTGTTCTAATTGATATTTTTTTTCAAGGTATGTTTTCAAGCAAAACCTTATTGACCTTTTTTCAACAACCAAAGTATCTTGGGTTTTTTTTATTACTTTATTCCTTTTTAATCTGAGCGCCTCTCGTTTTTCGGTTTTGGTTTCTTGTACTAAAAAAATATCTGTGACTTGGATGGAGCTTAATTCTTAATAAGATTCTACCTACTTACCATTATTGTCTATTGTTACTACTTTGTTTTCATATAAAACTATTAACAAATATTAGCACATATTACGTATACAGAAGGAAACTTACTTTCATGGTTGTTCACTTACACAACACTACACGGACACAACACAAATTTTATTTTTATTATAAAATTACTATTCATACGAGTTTAATGTTGACACAACACTTTTAAAACTGTCTATATTTTTGTATGTCTATGTTTTGATACACGTTTTCACTAATATCGATTAAAACTAATGACAGATTGATTTTATTCTTTTCTTTCAATCTTAATAAAAAGGGTTGTTATTGACAGTCCTTTTTATTTCCATAAAAAAAAACAAGGTTATACAAATCCGGCTTCAAACTCGCACTCAAAATATTTTTTTGACAATTTGTTTTTATTTTTCGTCTTGGGTTTTCTGTATGGAGGCTATATTTTTATCAAAACTTTTTGTTTAATATCTTAAAGCTCCTTGTAAATTAGTTATTAAAGTGTGTTAAGTGTTAAGACATGACAATCAACGATTAGTGCAACAACAAACTGCAGTTATCTAATCTTGTACATAACAGTTAAATAGTTATCGACCCGGACTTTAAAAGGCGTAACTCATTATTGAAGATTACATTCAAACTATTTATCTAAAAAAAAGTGCATTAGAGTGTACAAAAAAAATTGTAAATGCCAGAGTTTGAAAAAAGCTTTTTTGTTGAATCTATCACCGATAGCGTTAATGAATTATTATTTGAACGTTAAAGAACAAATGAACATTTAAAATTTTAACTTTTCAAAATTCGAATAAAAAATGTTTGAATTTCGAACATCCGAAAAATAATTCAACAAAGTTCCATGTTTGAAAAAAAGAATAAATTCAAATTGAAATATAACGGACGTTCTATTCGGTTGCGGCTCGGAAGGTTCGCGGCAACGCGACACGACTCCGCGGTTTCGACTGACACCGGCCGGTCGTGGTGCAACCCTCCCCACGCTGACGGTGCAATGTGTTACGGCCACGGCCTTATGTGGGTCGCCTTTTTCGGACAGGGTTAGGCGATAGCGTGCCGTGTGATATATCGATTGCGTACGATGCGGCAATAGGTAGGGTTGTCGCTTTTATTGTGATTTTATAATAGAAACTTGAGGAAGTTCTGTAGGGTTGTCGATTTATGATCGATTCTTTTTCTCTAAGAGTGATATGGTGTGCGATATAAAAAGGTTTGATTAAGTATGCTTCGTTGGTTTAAGTATATTAAAGATAAACTTAAGTATAAGAAGATTGACAAAACATCTGTGGTTCCTCTGGCGTTGCAAATGTCCGTGGGCGTCGGACCAATTGATTTAGTTGATCTGCTGCTCGTTTGCCCCTTCTCCTATAAAAAAAAACAATTATTTTCGGCATGAATAATAGTCCATCCTAATAGAGGCATTCTTTTGGTAAAATTTGTAAAGTGTTACGTATTTCAAGTAATTATGACTTAACCTATGGCAAATTTCTCTCAGTTTTGTTCAATTTTCTACTAAGATATTTTCAAATTATAAGTGAAACTGCTTCGAGTAATGACAGGTTATTATTTGAATTACCATATAAATGCCAATGTAAATTCTTCAAATGTAAACGAGAATACGTAATAATTGCGACATACATATTGATGCACGTTGCTTCGTCCTAAATCCTATATTGTGAAATCGATCGAATATTGGGTGGTACATGCTTCCTGACACGTAGTATGATTTCTATGTTGGACATCATATCAAGGTCTTTGTTGCCACTGGCGTGACGTATATTATTGTCTGTTTATTTTTGAGAGAATGTACGGGATGACAATATGAGACTTTCTTAAATGTTATGACATCATAATGCTCAAAGAAAATTCTAGATTACCGTGTGGTTAGTTATGTTTACGGGAAGCACCGTAACCACAAGTAAAATGTGAGAGGACAATTGTCATCACAAAAAAACTTTGTGCAATTGCACAATGTTTTTTCCAATAGATATTATTTTAGACCACATAACCTTCTCTACCTCTCTTTCCTACCATTTCTCACTTTATCTTCTTATCCGCAACTCTATTTCGTTGTTCCCATTTCACTTCTTTCTTTATACTTCTTCGTTGTTGGAGTCGTTCCAGGCTTTTCGTGGTCATCACGTATCAGTGACTCGCTTCACAAGCCGACGCCACACTCTTTGATCTCTGCCTTTATTACATATTAGCCGTTGTTCGCGACTTAGTCCGCGTGGAAATAAAAGTATAGCTTATTTTACTCGGGGATCCTGTAGCTTTCTAATGGTGAGAGAATTTTTGAAATCGGTTCAGTTGTTCTTCGGTTATATCAATACATACAAAAATACAAAGTTTTTCTCTTTATATTAAAAGTATAGATCGGTGCAAGGGGACGTTCCACAGTCGTTCTGATCTGCCAATTCATCTCATAGCCTTCTTCTTAGTTCGGTTAGTTAGTTCTTATTTCTTAGTTACTTCTAAAGAATTAATTTCAGTTTTATAGATCTTTAGAATTGCTTACAACAACTATTTACTTCCGACAAGAAAGTAGGTCAAAGCTGATAGTGAGGAAACGAATTCACTTTCATCCAGAAAACGAAAGTACCCACGCGGGGATACAATACAACGCTTACGTGAGCAGCTTGCGAAGCTTACCGTCTCTTTCTTTCTTACAGTATGGTTATATGAATGATGTGTGTAAGAAAGCGATGAATTCATGTGACCCAACTCCCTTTACACTTCATAAATATGACAGCTAATAAAGATTTAAAAATTAGTACGCATTGTGCAGTCTTGCATTTTATGCTGACTTTGGTTATAAACATATTTGGTCATAGCCATCAATACAGGACCTAACGTCCTGATTTTCAAACTCCACTCAAATATTTAAGAGCGTCTTATATGTTAAGTCCGCGCTCAAACTCCAAATACTACCGTACTTAGATTTAAAGCGACGCTTAAATTTGAGTGGCGTTTGAATAATTGGCAGTTAGTGTCTTAAATTGGTACTTTGGGTCATTTATTTTGAATCGATTTTCATTAGCAGCTATTACAATAATCGATTGAACGATTCTATTAAAACAGGCGCTTTTCATCGATGTTTTTTTATCGATGCTGCAATCGAATCGTATTTTATTCGATTATATAAGAAGGTGTACGTGATCCGGCGCGCACTGCTGCCCCCGATGTGAAACAGTTCCTCTACTCCAGGTACGCAATGATGTGCGAGAGGAATTTTAATTGAACGAACAACGATGGGCGTCATGTATATAGTTCCATTCAAGTTCTGTGCAAAAAGAGTTCCATTTACTCTATGGCTTGCATTACACCGAGTTTGCGATAAGAACAGAGATTTTTACTTTGTAGTAAGGACGTTTTTTGCGTGACATTGGTCATATGAAACCGTAGGTTAAGAGATGTGACTTTTGTGTACCATGGTTCTGTGTCTAGGGCATCGTTTTGAAATGTACATTCAGTGGGCTTTCTGTTTGGTTTGGGAAAAATTGTTGTATGTTTGTTGAATGAAAGAAATTCCTGACGCGTATTTCCGGTGAGAAAATATTTTTAGGATTCTTTTCTTTGTGATTCAATTTTGACACGAATAGAGTAAAACATATTTTGTTATTTTATCGAAGAATTTTCTTGGAGAAAAAATGATATAGTTTGAAATAACTCGCCTTGACGGTTGAAGAGCGGCGCCACAATATCAAAAGCGCTAGACTGGACACAAGTATAAGAACTAAGTACAGTCAAACCTAGATAAGCGAGACCTGGAAACGAGAAACCTCCATAAGCGAGAAACTCGTATTAGAAACCTCAATAAGCGAGACAAATATCATATTAAATATTATGTAGATTCGACTTTATACTCCACTTACCTCGTGTAGAGTATACAATAAAGATGCAATGATATCACAGTAGTGTAGAGCTAGCGTTCTGCGATACGTTTATGTAACGCAAGGAAGTGCATAGTCGACTGCATCTCGAACCTGTCCGTTGCATGCGGCAATTACTGATGTACTCCCTACTTAGACTATGTTAAAATGGACTAGGCAAAGAGTAGCCGTAAAAAAAAACTTGCTACTATTCCCGGTAAGGGGCTGAGGTAAACATGACAATTACATATGGTTATATTATGTTGATTACGTCTTTTTAAACACATACTGTATTAAAAATTTACAAACAACAAGCGATGATACAAGCAAAAGGGTGGGAAATTGTTCGTTTTTATTTGGCAGAAGGGCATTTCGTGGGGTTGACATGTCCTGTCTTTTAATATTCAAAGACTCGCACAGTACCGATACGAACTAACCAGCCTATAATCTGTCTATTCAATGCGGTAAGCGAGTTACGTGTAAACATTATGTATTATTGTGTAATATTTAATATCGGATAATATAACGAGAAATAATTAAAAAAACTATTAACTTTGACTATCTATGACAATTCGGGAAATAGAAATAGGGTTCCTTACGAAATGCATTAGGAAATTGGGTAATTCCTCTGGTGTTACGTTCAGGGGAAGATAATTACTATTTTGCCCCTTCTGCTTTAAAATAGCAAATCAACTTGTAAAATAATTTTATACCTTTTTGTTTTAAACTTGTTATTGTACTAAATGTTATCGAAAACAGGCTTTATGGTTCATTTATTATTGAATGAAAAGATTTCATAATTATTTTTTTGGTAAAATCATTTTTTATGCTCGTTGGTCTGCATCAGAGCATATCATGTTCTAAGAAAAAATATTCCTTAGAGCACAGTGGTAGAGACCGATAACATGGTCTGGGCCGGCTCACCCGGTGAAATACCACGTCCATAAGGAAGACATGCGTGAAGTGCAAGTAACTCCGAGTTTCGCCCGCCGAATGTGCTTCCCGGAGGTTTCTTGTAAGGAAGTGATGGAATAGGAAAGTGGTTTTGGCAGAGGAGGGGACGCATAGGAAGAGGATGGGGCTTTCTGTGCGTTCTGTTATTTATAAACTTATCTAATTCTTATGTGATTCTTTACTTTATAAACATATATTGGAAAATGTTGACTTGAAACAGTTTATGTAAAAGGCGCCATCTAAAGTAAGATTCCAAAGCTCAAAATTTCGAAAGTTTTTGTTTCTTACAAGAGATGGCTCGCTCGTCGACTTGCAAATTACATAAAAAAATATTTAAAACTAGATGGCGGTGTTCGAAATATCTTAGGTGATTAAAAATAATTATGTTTTTATTATTTAAATAGAACATTTTATCCATCAAAGGTTTAATAAAACAAACATTAAATAACGAAAATATATTCTTATACATTTTGTACAAATCTTAAATTGACGAGTTACAGTATAATTATTAAAGTATTCATCACTAGCGAAAGTCTATAAATCTAGTCATGTTAACTCTAATTGACTATACATTTTCGAATCGAAATTACACACTAAATAGAGTTTAAATATTTACATACTTAAATAAATTTGTTTACAATCAACAACTTATAAGTATTCTGAGATAAATAGTTCGTTTGAATTATTAATTTTACAAACGCATCAAGTTTGTCATAACACAAGCCAGTCTTCTTTGATCATATCTGACGCCTTTTCGCCTATCATAATCACGGGAGCATTAGGATTACCACTAATAATCGTCGGCATTATACTTGCGTCGACCACACGTAGGTTAGCAACACCATGGACCCTCAATCTGGGGTCGACTACTGCATCGCGATCGTGTTTAGGTCCCATCTTGCACGTGCCCGTCGGATGGTAGATTGTAAATGTAAAATGTTTCAAGCTGCATTCCCAGTACTCGTCGCTGAAGAGAGCGAGGTGCGAGCAGCCCGGCATTGGAATGTTATGAGGACGAGACCCGTACTTCTGGAATGCAGTCGTATTAGACAGGGCAAAAGCTATCTTTATACCTTCAGTTAGTACTTGAATATCTTCCTTGTAAGCGAAGTAGTTGGGCTCTATCGATGGTGGATGGAATGGATTCTTGCTTTTAAGTTTCACCCAGCCTGAGCTCTTCGGCCGCAGTAACAGAGGCAGTATGGTCCAAGTCTCCGCGTTTTCAATAGGTTTGTATACAGTGTTGTAAACTCTGTCTCGTAAATTCAAAATCTTTCTGATCTGTTCACCACCATCTGAGTTCACCGAACTCGGGGCGAAATGAAACTGTATATCGGGCCAGTTGCCCGACGGCGGGGCGTACTTAGTGTTTACAAATGCCAGCCCCTCCACGCCTTGTGTTGTCATCGGACCTTTTTCGTATAAAATGTAGTTCATTGCAACAGCGAACGTTTGGAAGCGGTCCTTTTTGAAAGTGACCGGTTTGTTGACGACGAACGTTAAACCGCCCAGGCCGACGTGATCTTGCAAATTATGACCGACTTTTAGATTAGCGATCAGCGGTATCCCGTGCTCTCTTAAGTGATCTGCGGGCCCGATGCCGCTCAGCATCAGCAGCTTCGGTGTGGCCAAAGCTCCGGCGGACATTATAACTTCTCTCTTTATACGCACCTTCTGTCGTTCCCCGTTTCGAATAAATTCGACGCCGTAAGCTTGCTTTTTTGCAGGATTGATTAAAATCCTCGTTACTTGCGCCCCTAGAGCGATGTGCAGGTTGCTGCGTTGGCGGACCGGTCTAAGAAACGCTTTGGCCGTGCTACATCGGCTGCCACGGCGCATGGTCGCTTGGGTCAACATGAAACCGGTTTGTTTCGCACCGTTTATATCACGATATTCGTAGCCCAGTTCCATACCGCCTTTGAGAAAAGTTACCGATAGAGGCGTGCGCCACGGAGCCTCTTGTACCGTCAAGTAACCACCGGTCGAATGGTAGGGAGTTTCGGCGAGATATGGATTTCGATTATCTTCAGATTTTAAGAAATAGGGTAGAACTTGGTCGTACGACCATCCGGGATTACCCAGTGCTTCCCACAAATCGTAATCATTGCGATTTCCTCTAACATAAACCATGGCATTTAGGACGCTACAGCCGCCGAGAACCTTGCCGCGCGGCCAATTACAGCGGTCTCCGTTCATAGCAAGGCAATAGGAGCGGTTGTTCGAAGGCGTCGTTTGAAACTTCCAGTCCATGTCTGAGAGCTGCGTGTAGCCGGCCAGCGCGGGGATGTCGGAGATCTCGCTCTCGTCCTGCCCGGCCTCAAGTAGCAGCACGGTCCAGTTACCGACCTCCGAGAGTCGCGAGGCAACAACCGCGCCCGCCGACCCGCCGCCCACTACCACAAAGTCGTAAATCGGCATTATCTGAAAACAAACGCAAACTTTGATAAGTAAAAGTCATTTCCTGTAAATTGCGAGTCACGAACCTTTGTAAGGTCATCGTGATTATATTACCTCGGTAAGAAGCATTCTCGACCATTTTAGAGATTACGAATCTTGAAACTTTCTACTCAGTGTTGAAGTTTGCCCTGAGAGACGTTTAAAGGCCGGAATAAAATAAAAGATATATTTCATATAATTGTTAAATATCAAATTGGCAATTAATTGTGTCATTATCTATGAGGTAACATAGTACTATACGTAGAGATAAATAATTTTACATAATACGTATTGATTGAGATACAATAAATTTTAATATACTCACAGCATTGATATCCGTGATGTAAGACTCCGGATCGTATTGCTGGTATCTGAAATACGTGATCCCGAGTGCAAGGAGTGGTATCAGGCCCAGCACGGTGATGGGCGAGGGCGCCAAGCTCGCGAGCGCTCCGGCCGCCTCCATCCTGACCCTCCAAACACATCTACTAACTAACTATATACAACTTATCCTACACTACACAAACTAAATCCAGCCCTCTATCTTCAATCTCTGTTCGTTTTCGGACAGAATCTTGGGTGTGTAGTTCCGTATTCCGGCTTTCTTTGGCGTCGGTCCGGCTTTTAGTTTAGCTTTCTCTGTGTCGCTAAGGTAGCCTTTTAGGCGGGAACTTTTTATTTCCTCTTCGTTGACCTCGAATAATTGCACCTGGAAAGAGAAATTACATTTTTCTTATTTGATAATTAGTACTTGTCTTTATTTTAATTTTAAACTATACTTTAAACCGGGTTTTATATAATTCAGTGTGTTCTAGATAATTTCAATTTATCTAATCAACACTAATATTATAAGGACTAAAGATTTGTATTTTGTACGCAATGAATAAACTCAAAAACTACTGCATCGATTTAGTTTTAGTTTATGATTATTATTACAGTCCGCGCGGACGAAGTTGTAGGCAAAAGCTAGTTACAAATATAACCAAGAGATTGTAAGTTCAAATAACAACGTTAATTTTCAATACTTAGTGTTGATTTTTTTAAAAGTCTTACCTTGTAGCGTTTTTCCTTAGATATTTTAACTGGCTTATACAATTCCTTATTGACGTCTTTATAGTGATCGTTTTTGTATAACGACGTACGATAATAGTCGCTTTTAGAAGACCTATCAGATCTGAAGTCGTATGCGCTTGAACCGCTCCTATATCCGCTGCTTTCGTTCGAAGATTCGCTGCTTATATCGGGGCTACGTCTGGCCTTGTATCTGTATTCTTCGCAGGCCCGACTGTCGGATTTGTATCGGACGGGATCGTCTGTCTTGTCGCCGTATCTTCTTACTTGTGCGCCGCGGTGAGCGACGTAAGATTGCTCTTGGCCCATGTTGCGGTGCTTGGTATCGACCCGCTTAACGATGTTATGTGTCTGGAAATATACAAATTTTTAAATTAATAGATGTTTCTTTATGTTTTTGAAGGGGAAATGTTATATGAATGCGTCGTGTGCATGTTTTTTTTTTGTGTCGCCAATTTCGAGAAAAATAATTCGATTACGATAATATTTATTTTTAGACCATGCTTTACTGCTTATACTTTGTGACTAAATATTCTACGATTTTTAAACTACACATATACGATGCATATTTAATCAAGTTAAATCTTACATTCACTGTAATTACTTATGCGTTGCATTTTGTTCAGTGTCATATTTATAAAATTGGCCAAAAACAGCGTCAGTTAATTCGACATACAAATCGCGATAGTTGATTTGTATTCGAGCGGAGTTGAATCACAAGGAATCATATCCTGAGTCATCACTCGCTGTTCAGTCGAGTCAGTTAAGACCCTTCTGATGGCAACGAATATTTTCATACGAGAAAGTGTAGTACTGCTCGGCCAGGCAAACTATAGCATGAATTTTATCCGCACAGCGCCATCTATCGGCAAGTAGCGGTAATTGAATATTATGACGGTCAATGACCTTGGCCTTGCTTACCGTTATTAGTTACAGATAAGTTATCCATTCATCGAAAATGTATACGTAAACAGCTGTATTTAGTTCTATTGTTATCTGTAATTATGTTGTGAACATGTTTAAAAGAATACACTTATTATGAGAGCTATAAATGTGCTACAAAATCTATTTAAAATACATTTGTTATACATCCGTTCCAATTTACTCAGTTACGCGGCTGTGCGTCATTGCCGCACGCAGAATCTTTTGATATTTAATTGAGGCGTTCCTAAATGTAGTAACAAAATTAAATCTATGATAAAAGTCTTCCTTATGAACCAATAACTGAATGCGGAATTTTGGGTTGAACTTTCTGGGTTATTACTTATAACAACATTGCATCGGAGAAAGGTCGACAAAATGATGCGAATTGTCCGCTAATTTTACTCTTGTACCTTTCACTTTCTTTTCTAAATATCAATGGTTACATATTCTTTTTGTTTTGTATAAAAATTATATAGTGGTTATTCATTGCCTGGAACATAGACTGATAACTATTTTTTCTTAATTCCTCGCGGACAGAATTGCGCGTGATTAGTATCTAATAATTAGCAAACTATATTGAGACTTCATTTTTTCAATTAAAAAATTAACGTCATTTTGGCGTTCACCCAAAAAATCTATAAAATTATGAACGTTATTTTCGTATTGGATAAATATGTCTATAGTTGATGTACTTCAGCCCACTTCTGGTCATCGTGTCACGCTAGTTAGTTGATATAAAGCATGTGTTAAGAATTAACTTGTATAATAGGTGATCATGCAAAGCAATGAAGCATTGAACACTACGCGTAACTAATTGTATAACTCAGCGCGAAGCCGTTACGAATACCTCTGCTTTCTCACAATACATTACTGTAGTAAAACGTTCAAACAATATCTTTGTTAACAAACAAATGTGTTTAAAATGATTACTACGCAAATAGAGATTGCTCAACTGTTGCAGAATTGAATTAATTAAAAAAAAATACTTAATCATCAATAAAAAAAAACTAACAGGAGCGTGGCGCAGCGGCGTTGCTTACGCTCCGGCTTAAAACTGCAGTACACGCGACGAGGCCAGTGGTTCGAGCCTAGGGACGGAGTTGACTTTTGGGGCCGTGGATATACTAATAATGGACTCCACGGTCCGGTAAGGAGACGGAGGAACACCGCGGGGGTTTAGCGGGTAGTCCGGCCTTTATTGAGGCCGGGAGCCCCGCACGAAGCCGTCCCTGCTGCCCTCGCAGCAGGGGCGGCGAAGTGAATAAACGCATTCCCCCGCGAAAACAAAAAAAAATAAAATAAAAAAAATACTAGACAACATCCGAGCTTTACTTAAATGACGTAAGTTTGTCGATAACGGGATCTCGACCTATTATAATGAGTGTCTCAAATGTAATCTAATTTACGTTTTTATATTTGCTATATTAATTTATTACTTATTTCACATTACAATAACAAAAAAATCAGTACGCATATTTGCTTAAAATCTAACGTAACCTAATAGAAAGGTCCTTTCCTGTTAATTGGTTACATTGACTTTGTTTCAAAACGTTTCACTCGTGTAAGTGTTCGCGAGTTGTTGTTAATAGATGTGTAACGTATGATATAACTTGGACGTTTATTGAAATGCACTACGAGATACATATATGGAGAAGGAACTTGTAACTTTTAAACGGTATGAAGAAATCTATTTGTCACATCTAGTTATAAATTTATGTACGGTTGAAGTCTTATTTAGTTGTTGCTCTAATGCCGAGCGTCCGCCGCAAGAGTGTGAGCGGGAGTTGGGCCCCATTTTGCACTTTTATATTGATACGAAACTCGATACTTGTGATCCCACCTACAAAGAAAAATGAGATGTGTCAAGAAGAACCGAAAACGAGAGTTCGGAGCTGTGTCAATGACAGCTGCGTTATGCCGTTGGGCTCGCTTAGCTCAGCTCTTTGGTTGTGGGAATGTAAGCACCTTTGACGCTGCTCAGCTCACCATCTATCGCTCATTACTCTTTTGCGATGGACGCTCGGCTTTAGACCTGCACTGGCGAAGAGATTGAAAGATATTTGTGAATTTATGCGAAATACGCGCTAGTCGTTTAGATGCGGAAAAATTGAACCCATCATACTCGTACCATCATGGGTTGAATTACAAGATCAGATTTTAATCTGAATATATTAAAAAGCTGTACTACTAGAAGTAGTATTCTTTGTTTTCGCAATGTTAGAAGTATGTGGAATATGAGCACAATAAATATTTAAACACTACAACGATAGATTGACTTTAAAGATTAAACCGGTTTTGTTGACCCCACATGTCACAATAAAAAATATAAAGATAGGTATAAAGAAAATTACAACACAATATAGAATGAAAAATACATTTCCTTAAGTGGTAAGCTAAAGTATAGCTTTTAATATGTTTATCCCATTGACCAGTTATCATTGACCTTTGTAAGTCATAGTGGTTAAACATCGTATCATCCGAAAGAGAAATGGTCACGCGAAACTGACGACCCGTGACTAATCATTGATTAAATGTAATTAAATATGCTTGTAACCATTTTTTGTTGTTATTTTGTCACGGTTGATCTTCCTGTTTGTGGTTATTATGTCCAACCATAGAACGTCATCTAGAACTACGATGAACTTACAAAAAAAAATATATTATAATGAATTGTTGATGTCTATGGTTAAGTATTACTTAAACAATTAAATAGTTGGTTTTTATTTTTTATTACTGTGTTATTTAATTTTAGAATTCATGAATAATTAATATAATTATTGTAACTTATGCTAATGCTTTTGTTTAGACATCGCAATGAAATTTCGTAAAACTTTTAGGTTAATAGTGTTGAGAAACGGTTCCAAAATTGCTACCAACACCAGTTGTTTGCACACTCGCTTGTTAGACACCGGACTCTTCAATTTTGCAATGTTATATCTTGCAATTTTTTTTAGAGACGTACGAATATCTGTTGTAAAAAAAATGTTGCCAGTAATATCATCTCTCGTAAATTTTATATGCAATCCGAGAATCTTTGGTATGATAAATTTTTAACCGACTTCCAAAAAAGGAGGAGGTTCTCAATTCGTCTGTATGTTTTTTTTTTGTTCACTGATTACATGGCTCCTGGTTGTCCGATTTTTATAATTCTTTTTTTCCGTAACAACACGACTAGCGTCTTATTTCATGACTTCACTCATATTAGAATTACTTTGCCGATGCAGGCTCCATCACTTTTTCTTTACCGTAAGAACGTCGGTAAATATCAAATTCGAAAATGGAAGAACATATTGGTACGAGTATATTCGGGATTCGAACTCAAGACTTGCAGGATTACAAGTCATGTGGTCAACCTTTGAGCGACCGATGTTCTTGTATTTTATATTCAATGCGTGAAGAATTAACCGCACGCATGTAAAGTATTTTAATGTGACATTTAAATACGACCCAGTACCATACATGAAGTGGTTGTATTGACTTTTTTGACAGTTAAAGTAAGTAGAGATTTTTATTTGAGCTCTGAACTTTTGTGTAAATATGTATGTAATAATTGACTCCTTATTTGGGAGTTAATTATGCTCAAGAGAAGACATGTGTGTGTTTTAACCGTCTTCCCAAAAGGAGGTTCGCAATTCGTGTTGTCATTTTTACGTATTTTTCTTTTTTTTGTTGTCATATAGATTAAAGTTAATCTTTTGGAAATGTTTCGGCAGAGGTAATAAAAAAATATTTAGTTGTTTTTGTTTGGTTTTGTTAAGGATTCCTTTTTATTTTTTTTATTAGTTTTTTTTGATGTCTGTAAGTTTTTAATCGAGAACAAAGTGTAAGTGTGTCGATGTACGGTATTCGGTCGCGGCTCTACTAATGAATTATTTATCTCGCCTCGACTTCGGAATTATTTAAATTATTTTTTTTTTCATGTCAGTTTTATAATAACAGAAGTTGTTATTAGTGTAATGCAGTTAAAAGGGAAATATAACTAGGTAAGCAATAATTAAGGTAAGGTAAAGGTTCGACCCATGATGAACTCCATTTTCCGCAACTCCACGACTAACGCGTATTAATATTAACCAAGCAATAATTAATAAAAATTGTGTTAGGTTATCTTTACTAAAATTATAAAGAGACAAACTTTTTTTGTGTGTATTGAAATAACTCAAAAACTACTGGACCGATTTTAAAAAAAATAACGGTTAGAAAGCTACTTTATTTCTGAGTAACATAGGCTATATTTATTAAATTCCGCGCAGATGAAGTCGCGAGCTACAGCTACTGTTGAATAACCTAATGCAATTTTGTTCTATGTTACAAGGAGGTTAATTATAGAAATGCTGTTATTAACAAGATTGCGACATTAACGGCCCAATGTTTAAACGCACCTTAAAAAGTGGCGCTTGGAATCTAAGTGGTGTTAAAATTAAACGAGATCGCTGTAGAATTTGGACTTTAAGCGTGGACTTAACATTTTAGACGCTCTTAAATTGAGTGGCGTTTGAAAATACGAGCGTAAATGTTTAATAATTAACTTAATATGAAACGCGACTTAAAGTTGGTTATCAACTTAAAGGTGTAAAACATTTAAGTTGATAACTAATTTAAAGTAAAAATAAGCACAATTATTGGAACTACGTGAGCACAGGCACGGGTGATATTCAAATTGATTGAGGACATCACCAACTAGGACAAATTGTGCCTGTCATAATGATCCTTATGACAAGGTCACAGAGGTTATAATCGTAAGTCAGGAAGTTGTTGTGCGAACGTGATTCGGTGACAGGTGTAGGAGAAAGCTAAAGGCTGGATCTAATGATAGTTTCACACTAAGGAGAAACAGTGAGGCAGTATATGATAGTGCAATATTGACTACGTTAACTGTTGTGACACTTGTGTTAAGATATTGTTGTCTCACTTTTTTCAAGTAGAATAAGAGCGATGACATTAATATTGTTAGTTCGTTGTTATGACAATGGAAACTGATCGTGATGCCTACGAAGAGATAACTCAAAACCTATTGGATAGATTTATTTTTAATTAAAATGGTACCAATTGGCAGCTATTCTGCATCTAACAAAAGAAGTATCACGTAAATCGAATTAGAAATCGTAGAGTAATCATTGAACATAATATTACAAAAAAATAATTGACTAATCACCTTCTTTTGGAAGGGGTTAAAACTGTAATGTTTTGTAATTTATGTACTGCTCTGCCTAGCTATCTGCCCCCGTGTGTAACTAGCATAAGTATTAGACATCGTATTGTGTAATATGCCGAATTATGGACATCACTATCGGTTTCTATTTAATGTTGATATAGGGATGTGACACGATTACGCAAGCGGGACCGGGCGTCGGAATATGTTTAGTGTTAATTGTCCCTTTCGTAATAGATATGTTATTTGTTGCTTTTATTCATGTTATCTAACGTGGGTTCAAAAAAACTGTCCATTTAAAATTTAAAACTATTTTTTTTTTTCAAATAAGAAAGTCACGAAGAGAATATGCACTCTTTTCGGTTTTACAGCTTATGTATTTTTATATAAACTTTACAATATAAAGAACGAAGTACTAAATAATTTAAATCATTACATCAGTATGTTAAACAACGCTGTTTTAATTTCGAGTCCATCAACTACGAGTATATCCGTGTATGTCATCATATCACGGACATATCATTGTAAAAACATAAGACGTATTCTGTCACATCTCTGAC
>QDHC01001038.1:522728-535368 GCA_013186455.1 Papilio dardanus tibullus | reverse complement strand
TGTTACAAGGAGGTTAATTATAGAAATGCTGTTATTAACAAGATTGCGACATTAACGGCCCAATGTTTAAACGCCACTTAAAAAGTGTCGCTTAGAATCTAAGTGGTGTCAAAATTAAACGAGATCTCCTTAGAATTTGGACTTTAAGCGTGGACTCAACATATTAGACGCTCTTAAATTGAGTGGCGTTAGAAAATACGGCCGTAAATGTATTAACTTAATATGAAACGCGACTTAAAATTGGTTATCAACTTAAAGGTGTAAAACATTTAAGTTGATAACTAATTTAAAGTAAAAATAAGCACAATTATTGAGACTACGTGAGTACAGGCACGGGTGACATTCAAATTGATTGAGGACATCATCAACTAGGACAAATTGTGCCTGTCATAATGATCCTTATGACAAGGTCACAGAGGTTACAATCGTAAGTCAGGAAGTTGTCGTGCGAACGTGATTCGGTGACAGGTGTAGGAGAAAGCTAAAGGCTGGATCTAATGATAGTTTCACACGAAGGAGAAACAGTGAGGCAATGTTTGATAGTGCAATATTGACTACGTTAACTGTTGTTGCTGCTCGTTTGCCCCCTTTTCTTATAAAAAAAAAAACTGTTGTGACACTTATGTTAGGATATTGTTGTCTCATTTTTTTCAACTAGAATAAGAGCGATGGCAATATTATTGTTAATTCGTTGTTATGACAATGGAAACTGATCGTGATGCCTACGAAGAGATAACTCAAAACCTATTGGATAGTTTTATTTTTAATTAAAATGGTACCAATTGACAGCTATTCTGCATCTAACAAATGAAGTATCACGTAAATCGAATTAGAAATCGTAGAGTAATCATTGAACATAATATTACAAAAAAATCATTCACTAATCACCTTCTTTTGGAAGGGGTTAAAACAGTGATGTTTTGTAATTTATGTACTGCTCTGCCTAGCTATCTGCCCCCGTGTGTAACTAGCATAAGTATTAGACATCATATTGTGTAATATGCCGAATTATGGACATCACTATCGGTTTCTATTTGATGTTGATATAGGGATGTGACACGATTACACAAGCGGGACCGGGCGTTGGAATATGTTTAGTGTTAATTGTCCCTTTCGTAATAGATGTGTTATTTGTTGCTTTTATTCATGTTATCTAACTTGGGTTAAAAAAACTGTCCATTTAAAATTTAAATCTAAATTTTGTTTGCAATAAGAATGTGACAAAGCGAATATAACCAACTAGCTGTCGTCCGTTAAGCCTTGTACTCACCAGGATAGTATTTTAGTCGAGTACCAAGTAGCAAGAATCCGAACAAAGTTTTTACTAATCTATTCTACTAAAATGTTGCTATTCGGACACGTCTAGTTACTAAATTACTACTCTATTGCGTAGGTTTAGGCGTAAACGAGTCCGAACAGTAGTAAATCCTTTGTTCGTATAAATGCTACTTGCTGCTCGACTTAAATACTATCCAGGTGCGAACAAGGCTTTACTCCGGCCGCGCGGAATTGAAAATAACAGTATGTAGATTATACACTCTTCCATGTGTTACATCTGTGCAAAATTTAATCGTGATCAGTTTAGCCATTCTGGAGATTCCTTGTAACAAACATCCATCCATTGTAACTCTTCCATTTATAATATTACTAGCTGTTGTGCTCGACTTCGTCCGCGTGGAATTACTCGGGGATAATGTAGCTTTCTAATGGTGAAAGAATTATTGAAATCGGCCCAGTAGTTCTTGAGTTATTTCAATACAAACAAAAATACAAAGTTTCTCTCTTTATAATATTAGTGTAGAGTAAGAAGTAAGATAGGTTGTACAGCTTATGTATTTTATATACACTTTAGAATATAAATAACGAAGTACTAAATAATTTAAATCATTACATCAATATGTTAAATAACGCTGTTTTAATTTTGAGTCCATCAAGTACGAGTATATCCGTGTATGTCATCATATCACGGACATATAATCGTGTAAACATAAAACGTATTCAGTGACATCTCTGACTATTAATTAAATATCCTAAAGGTTTTATGACGTGTATTGTATTTATATCGCCTATAAAGTATAGTCTAGGAATTTAAATTCCTTCCCAGATAGAATATCGTACCTTTTATTTGGATTTCACTGAAATAAACGCCCTTGACTCTAAATAACTACAAATGTATCACAAAAGTTTGCTAATATGATTATTATTTTTTATTATAAAACCGTATTTAATATTATAAAGAGATTTTTTTGTATGTATTGCAATAACTCAAGAAGTACTTATCTGATTTCAATAATTCTTTCGCCGTTAGAAAGCTACATTACCCTGAGTAACATAGACTATATTTTTTAATATCAATAGCTTCTCAAATTATTAGAAGCTAACAAGAATTTTGTCAAGTTTACACTTGATTAGTGCACCCGTACAAAAGAGTTCAACGCGTTCAAGTTATAAATAGTTGTTTATCAACAGCCGTAAAGATCATAATTACTTTGTTACTTAGTAAGTTATTTGTCAACAATTAAAATACTTATAGACTTACAAGTTATCTGACACGGTGGGCATAAAAGTAAATTATGGTATCTCACTAGAAGCTCTTTAGTAGTTTTCTATGTCTATGTCGTAGGTCCATGTAGGTTTTACATCGTTTGATAGAACCAACAGTAATAGTAACGCTTCTTACTAGGCCAGACATCCTTGTTTGACTATGTTATGAGCTAAATGATTCTGATAACTTCACGCTACTTATGTGTCTATATAATTTCTTCATTAAATATGACGAGTAAAACCCAAGGGCAGAGCTTGTCTTGCAACCTCAAAGCCCTTCTTAAACTGGTTCTCACTTATGATTACTTCAGTGTGCCAGTTTACAAAGAGCTTTGGCAATACAGGTATCATTAAATGTAGTGAATTCGGTCGACGGCTATCGAGGGCAGAGCTATCATTGCGAAGTGCAACGATAACTGACAGAGATGACCTTCTTTATAATTGCGTATCCTCTGAGAGAGAGGTCACAGTGACTGGTCAACCTCGATCTATTGTGCAATTAAATATTATAAGTGAGTTTTTTAATTGAGCAAAAATTAATAAAAGTTGTTCTACAAAATAGTCTTGTAACGCAAGAACAATGTTATTATGAATTTTTGCATTTATTTTGCAATATCGAAAAGTTAATTTTGGATTGTCATCATAACAGTTCAAAATCGTATTAAATTATATTAACTGATGCTTAATTCAAGTTAAAGTTATAATACTCGATGTAAAAGCTTTGCAGATTGGAACTTTCTACAGTTGTGGTGTGGATGTGCTTACTTTTTAAAACTTATTATTTTTAATTCAACTCTACATATAAAAGTTTTAAACTAACGGTTTTACTAGGTTATTTTTAATTTGAAACACTATTTTATGATACTATGAATATTGGATGTCGTAGATGAATAATTTTAATTTAAACAAAGTAAATTCATCTTGTTTATATTGCTTAAAGCTTTTTAAAAAATAGTACGCCCGCTACAGTCAAAGTCTTTAAATGGTTTTAGCAGTGTCTTAAAGTATATTTGTCATACTTAATCTATACTACTTTTATTTATTTAAACTTCAGCACAATGTTAGTACAAGGAGGACATAATGCTTAGTGGCATTCTCTACCAGCCATCGTATATCTTAGTGGAAAGAACATAGCGATTTCTTGTAAGGCACACTGTACGAAAACCTTTAAGTGTAGACTGAACTGAACGACAACTTAACTATAAGTATGGTAGTAGAATTAAAAATTACCTTAGTTCCATTGTTCCGTTATACGTGATCAAATGATGGAAAAATCTTGTATTTTCTTCACCAACTTGTTCGAAAAATCGAACACTATGACCAATAAATCCACTTTCAACAAATCACTTTCATTTCACCGAATCAAAAACTTTTTTTTTACTAAGACACTGATTATATATTATATATTTTGTAAGGTTTTAATTGTTGTAATGTTATTTGTAATAGTTTTGTTATAGAAAGTAGAACTTTCGAGCGTGCGTAGTGCCGGCTCGTTGTCGCTGGAGTGAAGAACTGGGGAACCGGCTTGGAACGCTATCACGTACGCCTCACTTTTTCTCGACTTTTATCGACGTTTTTATTGCTAATTAATACAGTTTAAAAGTAACAATATCCATCGTTTATACTGATTGATTTAAAAACTTTGGTTTTAAATGGAAGCTCTACTATTAATAAAATTATATATTTTTATATTACGTTCAATAATGTCTAAAGTACTTTAAAATTATTTTTATTTTATAATACGCTAATCTAATTATGTACATATTTCATTTATAGCAAGTTAACAACAAAGCTTTTTGTTGAATGGCGTAACAAAGTTGTTTTTCCATAATGCTTTTACCAAGTGTTGTTTAGTGCCATCTAGTTTATTAGTAGCGTAAGTTATAGCGCCATCTGTTGAGGAAGGGACACATTAAAGAAGAACTAGGGTTGAAAATCGACAAAAGATGGCGCTAGTTACAAGAATTAAAGTTAACGCAAAATAATTTAATTTTATTAAAATTCGTATCGATTAGTCATTGTAATGCAAGTTTATGTTTACTATTTTTAAATTAAATATTTCGTCAAAAATATCAGTATCTAGGACTACGACTCCGATGAGAAAAGACTACATTTAAGATTTTTAAATTTAAAAAAGTATTACCAGGCTTTGATTTTAAATTCTCAGTGTTTGTTTATGAAATTTCGTACCATTATATTTTTATAGCATAAAGGTGTTAGTTTATTAATAAATACTATTAATGATTTATTACCTATACTACTATTAAATATTACACAAGAATAAAACTAGGTGTCCAAGTTACACCGCAATGTCATTACCATAATCAATGTAACACAAACCAGTATAAAATGAACCACTAAAGTTCACCAACACGTACTAATATTGAAATAGTATAGTTCACAAGTAATTGGTAACTTTAAGTTGGCAGATGCGTAATCGAGAAATCGATAGAGAAAAATTTATGCTCTCGCTAAAGTCAAGTTGTCGAGTTATGTAATAGTACGTTAACTGCGATTTACCAAGAACGTAGATATCTGTAGACAAGCGCGTTTACAGAGGGGGGGATAGTTAGGATTTATCCCCCACCAAATCTGACTACAGTACAGAGATTACAGTCAAACCTGCATAACCGAGAAACCTCTATAAGCGAGTGTCATTGTCTTGTCCCGACGAGCTACCTCCATAACTAAAGAATTCGGATTAGAGAGAAACCTCCATAAGCCAGACAAATATCGCGGTCGCTTGTAGTCTTGCTTATCCATGTTCGACTGTATAGTGTTTACACAGTTGACATGGTTGTTTCAATGTTTATCCCCTAGGACCTAAAGTCTGGATACGTGTTTGTCTGTAGAGGTTATGAAAATATTTAAAAGTAGCGGTCGCACACGACTCCATTCGCGCGGAATTAAAAAAACACATAATAAACTTAGTAATAACCTATGTTCTACATCTGTGCAAACATCGAGTTCCGTAGATTCGTTTTAGAGTTAGATATTAGTCGATAAAATTAAAATTGCTTTCAGAGGCACCTTTAAAAAACGGGAAAACTTCATTAAAAAATCTAAAACTGGAGCAATAACAAGGATGTTACGATTTAATGTTTGTTAAGTAATTTAATTCGTAACTAAAATAGAAAATATAATGATCAATTGAATAGATATAGTATTGAAATTAGTTCCGTTAAAGATCAATTCAACGTGCGGAAGAGAATGAACGTTTCTTAACACATTGCATAACTTGCATTACAAAATTATTTTTATTTGTAAATATCTGAACGGTTGAGAGACTTCGTAATTAATTGTTGGAGACTCAGTGATACCAACATAAAGATACTATGTTAACATATTACCAACATGAACTTGTAAGTTACATTTTAGGTTAGTTTTGTTACCAACATCAAGAACATAAATATGATGAGAACATTATTACCAACATAAACAGGAATATCAATCTTAGGACAACCTAGGCCCCTGACAATTTGGACTGGAGCCTATCCTTAGTTAGGAAAGACCACCTCTTCTAGCAATGACAGCCCTTTGTGGGCCTAAGCTTGGTGCAGCATTTGTTTTCATTTCAATCTCGGGCCTCAGTTACAATTAACAATGCCAACTTTGACCAAAGTTTCAGTGGATAGACTGCGTAAACTCGTCCCAGTTTACGCAGTCTATCTACCGGAACTTTGGTCTCCCTAAGGATGACCTCAGCCCTTTTTAAAGTCGGCACAGTATTCCTTACACCCTTACCAGCCGTCTTATCTTAGATTACTCCTCAAGGCATATTGTCTTTTATACAGTGTATCCAATTTTAAGTCGGTCTAACATTGAATCTATCTTATATTTTAAAAGTGATTGATTAGAAGAGAGAGCATCCGCGTTGTGATCCACGGTCACGCAAACCCCAACAGATTTATTCGTTCGCTCAATTATTTTAATAAAATTAAACGATGAAATATGACGCATTTAATTAACCGTCAATAATATTGTTTGTTTTTATATTAGTTTTTTTTAAATCTCGATTAAAAGTGTATTGATATAAGTAAAAAATAAAAAATGGTGGATAATAATTGTCTTCCAAATATCTATATTTCTATACTAATATTATAAAGAGAGAAATTATGTATTTTTGAAATTTGTATGTATTGTTATTTCAATAACACAACAACTACTGGGCCGATTTCAAAAATTCTTTCACCATTAAAAAGCTACATTATTCCGGAGTAACATGGGCTATGTGATTTAATTCCATGCGGACGAAGTCGCGAACAACAACTAGTTATTGATAAAGGGATGAAATTACTGTTTTAATGTCTATTAAAAGCGTATTGAAATGATAAGTAAAAGATGAGAATTGTGGTTAATAATTTGTTTTTCTGTCAGCTTTAATGTAGAGGGAAACGCGGAAGTTTTGTACTATGCCGGTTTTCTATGGGGTCATGGCATTGCACCAACCGGCCCATGCGCAGCTCTTTATAGGGATACCGTACTGTTTGGTAGATACATGAGCGATTTTAATTTGTTTAAATTGAACACACTACCAAAGTTTTGTCAAAATCTGTCCATGAAAATTGTGTGAAAATTAGACTAGCATAGTTTATTTTTATTTGTATAGACACTAGCTGTCACCCGCGACTCCGTTTGCGAGGAACTAAAAAAACATAGTAAATAGTCAATGTGTTCTTCCGTACTGTGTCCTACATCTATGCCACGCCAAGATTCGTTGAACTGTTTCGGAGATACCTTCAAACAAACATCCGTACATCGTAACTCACGCATTTATGATATTATTAATCCTTATCCTTACATAGTATAAAACAATAACGCTTTTTTATGTTTGTCCATATATATGCTTGAATCTTTAAAACTACACAACTAATTGATGCGGTTTTCTTTAATAGATAGAGTGATTCAGAGGTTTTTATGTATAATACACAATATAGTTGAGTAACACTGATAATTTAGAGGTTTTAATATGATGTCGTAAATTAACACGTTTTTAGCGCTTACATTGCAAACGCCGCAGTATTAAGTATCAGCATTATACAAATTTGCACCTATGCGAAGCCGGGGCGGGTCGCTAGTATGTAAATAAAAGAACATAAGTAACAATGTTTTTATTGTTAAAACTACTAATAAAATAGCTTTTTAACCATACTTAAGTTATAGAAAGTGTTGAAGACATTGTTGGAGTCGACCCAAGTAATACCGCGTTAGCATTTAGCGATTGTTCCACATTACATAAACAAAATGCAGTGTTTTATTGCGTCGCATCCATTGTACTTTTGTGCAATACAATTGTGATTTAAAAACACGGAAAAAGGAAATATATTGTCAATTGTATTATTATAAAGCTTATGTATTCCTAAATAATTATGTATATTAACTAGCCGTTGCTCGCGTGGAATTAAACAATATAGCCTATGTTACTCGGGGATAATGTAGCTTTCTATGAGTGAAAGAGTTTTTGAAATCGGCTTAGTAGTTCTTGAGTTATTTGAATAGATACGAAAATTAAAAAAAATATGCATATATATTCGTATTTATCAAGGCAAACACATTGTGTGCATAAAATATTGTTCGTAAGAAACGGGATTCTTACCACGATTTAGCTGATTGAACTCCCGATATTTCGGCACAGTTGCATGCGCCATGATCACGTGCTGACTGAAGTAGTGCGGTAGTGTTGAAATAAATTAAAGGTAGCCATATCTGTCCACCTTTTTTCGGACACGTCTATATCGTCACGGAAATATCGGGAGATCAATCAGCTAAATCGTGGTAAGAATCCCGTTTCTTACGAACAATATATTGGTATAAATCACGAAAGTTTAAAGTTATACAGCGTGTCCCAAAATTCAACGTTAAGCCGGTGCCAGTGCATCATCAGATCGGTAACTACATAGGGAAAATTAATAAAAAAATCTAACTCTTTGAGTTTAATGTTTTAATGTTTTCATGCAGAAATATGTTTTTTTTTTAAATATTACGTACAGACACTCCAATATTGTATAGATTCGTCAATAGGTCAACAAAGTTTCGTAAACTGAGGCAGTAATAAATGCGTGCGTGTTTTGTTTATTTTTTCTAAATAAACGTGCGTATTTCGTATGGATACCTGGTAACAATAAATTAAGTAATTTTATTTAATTTCTTATTATTTTTTTGAACAATTTCGATTCTGAAATTAATATTTCATTATTTTTCGTGTTGAAGATACTGTAAGTGTTTTAGGCATGTAAATATTTTTGATTAACACTTTTAATACGCTAATATTTTACTTTAATTAGCTAATTATTATATTATAGCATACCTACGGCCGAATGTTTAAACCTCACTCAAATTTAAGCGCCGCTTATCTAAGTGGTGTCAAAATTAAATCATATCGCCGTAGAATTTGGAGTTTAATCGTGGACTTCACATGTACGAGGCTCTTAAATATTTGAGCGGCGTAAGAAAAGTCGGCCGTTAGTCCTATAAATATTTTTAATTAACAGTTTTAACACGCTAACGTTACTCTTTGAAAAAAAATAAGACTTTAGACTACTTATATTAATGAAATCATTAATTATTATTTACAAATTATGTGCAGACGAGTATATTTCCCAACAATTAATTTATATCAATCTAAAAAAATGTCTAAAATTACTTGTTTTTATTGTTTTTGTCAGTAATTGGCAGGATGTTGCAAAATAAGCGAATACCTAAATAGCATTGCGAAGGTAAACAATAATTTGGTCATATCATCATACACCAGCTGCTGTTAGCGACTTCGTCCGCGTGGAATTAAAAAATATATGCCTATGTGACTCTGGAATAATGTAGCTTTCTAACGGTGAGAGAATTTTTGAAATATGCCGAGTAGTTTTTGAGTTATTTCAATACATACAAAAATACAAATCTTTCCACTTTGTAATATTTGTATAGATGTTATGTTTTAACGTGAATAATTAATTATTTTATAATTATAAACTAACTAGAACAAAGTTTAGAATCAATTTAAATCCATATAAGACATTTTGTATGTGACTCTCTTCTTATTATTAATTCATTTAAAACTATATGCAAATCGAATTAGATCATTTGATATATAAAGAAAGGAATATTGTAATCAAGGAAATCAATGATTGTTTATTTATTTAAATTTCGTATTAAATTAATTTTATGCGGTAACTAAAACTAAAAACTATTTACATTAGGTTTTGACAAAAAAAATGATTAATTTTTTAAACTGTTTAATTAATTTACTGTAACAATTATTATTACTGGTAAGAATAATTTAAATTCAATTCTTTAACCTATATAATACAGAATAACCACGAATATATAGGCTTATTGTAAATTAAATACAATAACTGAGTTATTATGAATTAAAAATACTCGTAAAACACATTTATGCGTCACTTAAAGTAAATGATAAGAATGTCAACATTGTAGTTATTATGCTTATAAATAACTTATAATCGTCCATTTCTATTTGAAAATAACAATAAATAACACGTCTATAAATTTAAAATTAAAATAAGTTTCAAAACACTATTTTGTTTTATAAAAAAACCTGTTAAAAACATACCTTTTTAGATATATCTCAGTGATCCAGTACATCAAAATTATTAAACGAAGTTAACACTTGTTTTCACAAAACGAAAGCGACAGCATGTGCGCCGTGCGCGCGGACACTGCGCACGCGCATCTGTGCTGTGGTCGCTCCTACCACAGACTTGCGCATTACAGTTTTCCTTGCATTGTCAATGTTCTAGATTTCCGCCTTGTCTGTTTTGAATGACATGCATTAACAGGTGTTAAATCGTCACGTATGTTTCTTATGACATTTTTGTGACGTCATAGTTGTCATTATAATAAACTAGCGACCCGCCCTGGACTTCCACGGGTGCAATGCCGATACTAAATACACTGTAGAAAAACGATAAACGTTATAACAGCCATACTAATAATAATTGCACCCGTGCGAAGCCGGCGCGTGTCGCTAGTTATACATATAACTACCTCTTAAATCACAATATCTATTAAAAAACGCATCAAAATCCGTTGCGTAGTTTTAAAGGCTTAAGCATGCATATGGATATAAGGACATAGAAAGCGAGTTTTTTTTAAACTATGTAGTGATAAGTAACAAAAATATATTCCTGGATTGATCGATTCGGTTTCGTTTGCGCAGTGTCATAATAAATTTTGATTGCCTTATATAGTTTCAGATCGGTCTCAAGGATAGAATATTGAAATCGGCAGTAAATCGTAGAAAGTATTAATCATAAGGCAGTTTGTTGTCAGCGTTATTGCCATTGATAATGTTGCACTTTTCCTGTCCGGAATAGGCAGGAGTGCAATAGAAAGTGTCGTAATTGCCTCGCAACTGATCTTGATACACAAATGTTCTGATATGTAAAGTTACCGGCAAATCGGGTAATCTGCCAGTTTCTAATTTACACCGTAGATTGGGCAAATCGAATATCGAACGAATTTGTTAAAAAATTGAAGCATTTTCAATGAAGACACTTTTAAATTTGTTGTTTTGGCAGTCACTTAGCGGGATAGGCCAACTGCGAATTTCGATTGCCGTGAGAACGTGACACATATTTTTATCCCTCATATTCTCATCGAATAAACAGAGACAACAATATGTGGCACGGCAGCCGAAAGTTACAGTAACAAATTGCCGAAAATTCAATTTGTGAATGAAATATGTACTTACCAAGTACGGTATACGTTATGATATGGGACAAATGATAAACTGTCGATGCACCATAGATTAAAAAAAAAACATAAGACATGACACATGTCATACTGACAGGGACTGAGACACATTTATACGAAATACACGTAACGTGACAAAGACAGTGTTATAAATCTATGGTCCCTTTTTCCGCATGCGATTTTGTTTGTTTGGGTCCAGAAATGTGACCCAAATAAATGTAACTTATCATATAGTATTGTGGCGCTCCAAGCGTATTTTCGGTGAACTAATTTTTCTTACGCCCCAGGCAAAGGCTTAAGACATTACTGGTTTAAAACCGTAATGTGATGCACACACAACAAACCTACGACGTAGTCTAAGGCATTTTTTATCCCTCAACCGTATACGCTATGGCCATTTCTATACATTTCTCTTTCTACGCGATGTAAACAATTTGCCGTTGACATGTGTGTAATGAAGTTGCGTGCGAATGATCCCGCAATATCTCTTCACGCTTGTAACTAACGTCTGTTGAATTTCAATATATTAATTGTTCAATTTTGACCCCTTTTTACGATAAGATAAGTTATATATTTCTTTGGCATAATTGACGTGTAATTTTTACTTGTAATTTATTGAATGTAACTACATATTTTGATATGAATATACCATTATGGTATATGGAGTTTAAACATGATAGATATCCTTATATCTGTAAAAATAAACTAGCTTCGGCCCGTGGCTCCGTCCGCGTGGTATTAAGATACTTACGGCCCGTAGCAAGAGAAAGATATGGAACAAGCATTAGCGTATACGGTTGAGGGACTAAAATGCTTTAGACTATGTCATATTTTGTATGTTGTGTGTGCATCACTTTACGGTTTTAAACCAATATCATGTCTTAATCCTTTGTCTGGGACATATGAAAAATTTGTTTACCGAAAATACACTTGGAGTGCCCCAATACTATATGATACGGCACATTTGTTTTGGTCTTATTTCTGGACCCAAATAAACAAAATCGTTTACGGAGAAAGGGACCAAAGATCAAGTCACTGTCTTTGCCACGTTACGTATATTTCGTATAAATGTGTCGCAGTCGCTGTCAGTATGACATATGTCATGTCTCATCTGCTTCTTTTATTCTATGTTACGTCAGTCAAATACCTTAAACTTCAAATTCTACGGCGAAATCATTGAATTTTGACGCAGCTTACATTTTAGGCGACGCTTAAATTTGAGTAGCGTTTGAACACTCGGTCGTTAATAACTCACGTACTCTTCCAGATTAAGTTTTATAAGTTCATACTTATGCAATTTTTTATATTTAGGTTTTTAAAAACTTTTGCGGAGTCATTGCAGACAAAACAGTGTTGTGTAATCGATAAAATAATAATAATTTAACGT
>QDHC01001038.1:505515-522540 GCA_013186455.1 Papilio dardanus tibullus | reverse complement strand
AACCGCCAGTGAAAGTAAAAACAGATGCAAACAGTAAACCACAGTCCTCGTATTGCAATTGAAGATACCAGAAGCCACTTCTGGGAGAAATTTTATTGACACTGCGTTGATTACTTCCCTGCTTTGACTTTTTAGAGACGGGACCTGTCAAGCGATTTTTTAAACAAATATTTTTTTTAAATCGATCATCTAGGAGTCTTGTTAAGAGGTAACAGCGTGTTAAGTCGGTCAAAAAGGACAATACAGGATAGATATCTGGTTCAGTGGGAGGCGCTGCTAGCGCGGTTAGTTCTGTCAGTAATTTAAAACATACTGAAACATAAAAACGCACAAAAAAATGCTGGATCTTGTGATACTTTTTTGATATTGACAGGGTTGCGCTACTGAGCTATCATAATATTGACTTTTGCCCACCGGGTCAGTTATCAGTTATTTTAAACTTGATTGTATGGTCGTGTAAGAGTATCAACTTTTATAAAGACGTTTCAATTTAACGTGCATGATAAATATCCGTTACATCTTTACCTCGTCCTTGCAAAAAGAGCAGAGTTATCTAAATATAGGTTGTGTCCAGTCCGTTTTTAAATGGTCAAAGATTTCCTATTATGATATCAGATTAGTAATTTATTTTACAACATTATAACATTTTATGATATAGTGATTGCCTCCGTACTGCCATGTGACTCTTGTTAGATGTTTTATTGAGGAACTGACGCAATAGAGTATAGTATAGAAATCTAGATTCTAGATAAAATATATAAAGTGTACAGGCTTGGCCTCTTAGTGTTAAAGTTAATATAAAAAAATAGAATTGGATTATAATGTGTCTTTTAAATTATTTTTTTTCTTATTACATTTTTTTCAATCAAACATTGGTTTCATTATTTACATCATGACAGATGTAAAAAATTAAAAAAGTAAAAAAGACGTGCGGCTAGCAAGGAGCTGTACTGGCCAGTGCTCGCCGCAACACAACATAATTTCTGTGCTATTTTCGCATAGAAAGTAGATTCCTATTTACTTTATTGATAATTTTACTATTAATATGCAGTTGTTAAGTTAATAAAATTAATTATTTACGTTTAGAAATTACAGATTAAAAACTATATTGCTTAATAAAGTGCAGTTTATATTAACAATACATTTATTTAACACAGAAGTGTGTAAATTAAAATAAAAACTGATATACAGCACGCGACGTGTACTCGACTGTATATTATGCTTTATGTATTTGACTGTACTTTGTACAGTCAAGGAATTAAATTCCCTTCCCACTTATATGCCAGTAAACCTCTCTGCATGTTGCTCGCAGTAGCGCTCGGCAAGCACGTATACAAGCGGGGACGAGAGTCTGGATTTATGCCCCCTTAAATCTGCTTACAGTATAGTGATTATAGATATTTTACACAGTTGACATGCTTGTTTTAATGTTTGTCCCCCCCTCGAACTAAAAGTGGATACGTGCTTGGACGAGACACTGAGGAAGGGACGTGTAATCAGGATATTAGGATCGAAGATTATGCAGCAAACAGATGACAGCTGTAATTTAGCACTTTTGTTGGTTATTCAAGTTCTGGCACAATTGTGTTGAGCAACTTACCGAAGTGGGTTGGAAATGAATGTTCTTGACTGTACATTATGTTGTACAGACGCGTTGACAAGTGGGATTTACTACTGTTACGTGACAATATCAAGTGTTCTCCAGCCGGTTATGTTTAGAAAATATTTGATGACTACTTAGATTGTGTTGGCGTGTTTCCATTCCTACTTCAGAGACAGTTCCTGTATACATTATTAAGGTACTCACGGTACGGCGCGAGTCAAGTTAAGACGAAGTAAAAAGGACACTGTCGCACTCAGAGTTGTTTAATGGTGATTAATAGATCGTTGGCCGTCCCCTTGGTAACGAATGCCCAGCCATACTAATGGCATTAGGCACTCGTTGATCTCTAAGACCCTAGATTTCTAACACATCCTAAATGTAAACATAACTAAACTCGAGAGTAAAGCAGCAAGTCTACGTTAGTCTTCGTTCCATATCAATTATATCTCGAAGAAATTCAAGGATATGTATGAAGTCAACCCGCACTGGACCAGTGTGGTTGACTTTGGCCTGGTCATCCCCAACAATAAGCTAAGTTCTGAGTCCCTCGGTGTAGAGGAATAATCAACTGATGATATGTGTAACTTTGCAATCCTCAGGTTAAATTACGGCTCAACCTTCCGTACACCTGTCTTTGTCAAGTCACGTATATTGCGTATAAATGTATCTCAGTCGCTGTCGGTATGACATATGTCATGTCTCATCTGCCTTTTTTAATCTATGTGCCCGAGACACCCAGAGGCAACAGAGCCCATAACCAATATACCACAAAATGATTTGTATAATCATTGCATCTCTTGTGATCTTAGCATTTAAAGTTCATTATAAAAGTAACGGCAATCAGCACACAGCATAGTTACCCACTTCCGCAATGCGTCTGCCCAGGAAATAACATCGGTCAAGTTGTTTGTTAGGCTTAACAATTCCTTTATTCTATTCACATAGAGTTCTTCACATTATGAATAATCCACAATAACTTTGGACTTGAACAATAGTGAAAAAAACTGACTATTGCTTCTGGGGAAGGATATAATTCAATGGTACAGCAAAATGATTCAAGCCGCTTTTTCTAGTCACAATAAAATTGAAGTAAATAAAAATTTGCTAAAGCAATATTACTTTTAAAACATGAGTAAGAATATTACATTAGAAGCAAGGGAGAGAAGGTTATCTTTGCTTTTATGTGAAAAAATCTAACCTAACCTAACCTAAAAATAAAAGCTGCCTTCCTATAAAATATTCTTTATTAATCACGCCAAACCTATCGAACAGTGTCACAATGTTTAAGAATGCGAAATATTTTTAAAAGTATTTATGTAGAATGTTTGATTGCTGTAGTTTTAGTGGTCGTATTATACGAAACGAGTCGGGCCTAAATACAATGTTACGCAAGTCATGAGGTCAGTTTATAATATAACGATGAGTGCGCAAATGTGCCAGATATTGTTCTCGAGTGAGGATGCATTTTCCGGTTACGTAAAATGTATGTTGAAAGGTTTTTTTTAACTTTATGGTTATGTTTATTAACTTGATGGTTGATGTGTTTGTATAAGACAATTTATTGAGTTTATTATAAACCAGTTGTTTCCTACGGGTAACAGTCATATATTAGCTCATCCCATTTATCTAGCTTCATCATCATCGTCGGCGTATTGTCGCCCACTGCTGAACGTAGGCCTCCCACAGCGATTGCCACGATGCTAGGTCCTGTGCCGCCCAGCTTATCTAGCTTATTGGTACTTTATTAAGCTTAATATAACTTGGAATCCGGTTTTTTGATAAGTTAATTAATATTATCTTTATTGCCATTTCGAATATAGGACAAAATTATGCATACATGATCAAGATTCAAGATTTCCCTCAAAAAGGAATAAAATTGATCAAAAGTGACAACAATATATTCTGTTAATCTAACGTTTACTTAATAGAATAGTTGTTACATAAAATTAGATTATCCTGGCAAGGAAATGAGAACCACTTCCCCGAGAGTTTCCTCTCACTTTCCACATTTACGTGTTTCGCTTGTTAAAGTTATGTTTGCATTTGATGACATGAATGCACTGATTCCGTGTCAGACATAACTAAGAGAAGTCTATGTTTCTAGAACTATATGATACACTAGCAGTCGCCTGCGACTCTGTTCGCGTTAAATTAAAAAAACATAGTAAACCTATGTGTTTTTCTAGGCTGTTTTCTACATCTGGCAAACTTTCATCGAGATCCGTTCAGCCGTTCATTCATATTTTTATCTGTGGCTTGTTATAAGAGTAAAGTAGGGTTTATTGTTTTTAAAAAAAAGTGTATAATTTATTCGCCTGACCAGCATCTTTTGAATAAAACGCCATCTTGTGGATGGTGGTGAAGTTATTTCAATACCTTTACGATCTATACGATAGATGGCGCTTTTTCATAATAAGTTAAGTTGAGCAAGTTATTATTTCTTAGTAAAAGTCAAACCCATTAACAAAATATATATTGCTATATTTATCATATAATATTTACACTTGAAATGTCACTATTTTAATAATTTACACGTAGATACATTTTATAATACAAATATATGCACGTTTTTTACAAACAACTTAAATTGCATTGAATTAAAAAATCTCTAACTTGGTTCATTTGCAAAACCCATATAAAAAGATTTAAATCATAACACGTTTTTGATATCTGAACAATTAATCAGAAACAACTCAAAAGAATTATCTACAAAATTACAAATCTTAAAACAACCATAAACAAATATTGTCGAAGAGACTAGAATGTGGAACAACAATTGAATCTATGTCAAAATTATAACCTAAAAGATTTTCAGTAACAAGTTACTTTTGGTTTTTAGCATTGTGCGCAAAACTATGGCATTTCATCTACATTATACTATCATCTATTTGTTCTACACGAGGTATTATTATTTAAAAACAATTTCTTTACTTTAGAAAAGTTAGACGACTTTGCATTTCTTTTACGTCTTTTCGGTAACCATGTTTCTTTTATCATATCGCTGCCCTTTTCTGCAATCATAATCACTGGAGCATTTATATTACCATTAGTAATAGCGGGCATTATACTAGCGTCAATTACCCTTAACCCTTTAACACCGTAGACCTGTAACGTAGGATCCACTACTGCCATTGGATCAGTCGATGGACCCATTTTTGCGGTACACGATAAATGATAGATAGTCATCGTGTACTGCCTGATCATACAATCCCAGTATTCGTCAGTATACAACGGCAAATGTTTGCAATTCGGAACCGGCTTGCTGTTGAACCTAGCCCCGAGTCGTTTCATAGCTTTGGTCTCTCCGACCGCGACAGCTGCCTTTACACCCTCTCTTAAAACTCCAACGTCATCAGGATGCGTCAGATAATTGTGATACATTATAGGATAATCCAATGGATTCTTCGATCTTAATTTTATAAAGCCTCTACTTTTCGGTCTTAACATCATCGGGAATATTCCAAACACATCTTTGTTAGTCAAGTGACCGAATACTTCGTCGTAAAATTCATCTGTAATACTGTGAGCTCTCTTCACTTGAGTGCCGCCATCTGATGGTATGGATGCAGAAGTCATCATGAATTCCATATCGGGCCAATCTTCAGAAGAATTTGCGTATTTCGTATTTATAAATGCGACTACTTCTAAACCAATACTCGAAGTGAGAGGCCCGTCTTCTGATATAGCATAACGTAAAGCAGAATTAATATTTACAAGTCGACTCATAATCAAGCTGATTGGATAATCGATTTCAAAAACCAATCCACCGACTGCAATGTGATCTTGCAAGTTTCTCCCAACACCGGGAGAATCTTGAATCACGTCGACACCTACTTCTTGTAAATGTTGAGCCGGTCCAATCCCTGAGAGCATCAGTAATTGTGGGGAAGCTATTGCTCCAGCTGCGAGGATAACTTCTCGTTTAGCGTACACTATTTGCTTCTGTTGGTCTCTAATGAATTGGATTCCGTATGCTCGTTTTTCGTCTTTGTCTATTAAGACTTTTGTGACGTGGGAAAATAAAGATATGTGGAGATTTTGTCGTAACCGTACGGGTCGGAGGAACGCTTTGGCAGTGGAGCATCTGGTGGCTCGTCTCATGGTGAACTGGTACCACGCGTATCCTGTCTGCTGCTCGCCGTTCACGTCGACAATGTCGTAGCCCATTTCTTCCCCAGCTTGAAGGAAGGCTGCTCCGATTGGCGTGTTGTACGGCGAGTCTTGAACTGTCAAGTAACCACCTGGAAAAACATTTATAACTTTGTTCAGTACCATAATTGTAAATAAGAATAATTTTGTTTTCATTTATTTCACAGATCTACAGAAATTCATAGTCGTTATTGTTACGTTCAATGGCTATGAAATTACATAAGTTAATCTGAGATGCACTGCACGAGTTACGATTACATTAGGGAGATTGGAAATGATGATAGCGTTGTTTCCGTGTCTAAACGACTTTAAACAGTTACCAACATGTGAACATATAAAAAGTATATCATGTTAGTACTATATTTGAATAAAAAGTGGTAAAGGACTAGTTAAGAGTGTGAGTTCTAATTAACCTTACCTATACCATGATGTCTCTTATCCCTTGCGAGATACGGGTTCCTTTGATCTTCGGATTTCTTGAAGTAAGGCAGTACGTCTTCGTATCCCCAGCCTGGGTTCCCGAAGGCCTCCCATTGATCGAAGTCTCGCTTGTTGCCGCGGATGTAGAGCATTGTGTTGAGAACGGAGGAACCACCGAGTACTTTGCCTTTAGTCCAGCTGCATCGCTTGTCTTTCATCGCCTGGCACGCGGAGTCTTGAGGTTGAGTTCTGTAATAGAGAGCGATGGATATTTAGAATCGTGTTAAAAGGTAAACTCGTTGCCCACATTACAAGACTGTTGATAAAATGTCTTTTAACTATAAGCCTTACTGATTCTCATATGGGCCTGTATTCCAGGAGGCACTACATTGTTAAGCACAGATACTGACATTAAAAGAATAATAGAAGATTGTATATTACCACTCACCGGTATTTCCAATCAAGTTTACTTTTATGAAGGTACAACGAGAGTAGGGGAACGTCGCTGATATCTGTCTCATGGCCTCCGGCTTCTAACAGCAGTACATTCCATCCTTCCACCTCCGATAATCTGTTCGCCAGAACAGAACCCGCTGATCCTCCACCAACTACTATGAAATCGTATTCATCTCTCAGATATTGTTGGTTGAATGGTCTATTCTCTGGGTCTAGGAGGTCATAGTTAAAGTAGGCCATGGCAGCGAGCATCGCAGGGATGAAAGTCAGTTTGCTGATCCCTGCAATGGTGAGGGCGGATTTGGCCGCCGCCGCGGCCGCTGTCAACACACCCATGGTTAAAGATGCATCTCTTCACCTGGAATCACAAGAAATACTTGAATTAGAAATGGTAGGAGACAGCTAACCGTGACTTTCCCCTCCAGTAACTCCTGTACAAAAGCATTTTTGTTACCCTTTGCCTCGGTTGGTTGCCTACCGGCTGTTTGTTACAGTTTGCTAATTTCCACGCTTGGTCGGTGACGATGAATTAAATATATTTTACAGTAATTTAAAGGTTAAAGCTCGAGTAAGGTTAACCTGTCAGTACTCAAACAGCTGTAGAGTGCAAGGTTGCGGCCTTAGTAATACATGAGTAAAGTGCAGTAGATCAACTGCTATGACCCTGCTCTGGGTATAAAATATATGGATAACTTATTACTTTTTCACAGTTGGATTTACGCATCGGAATGTTTTGTTAATATGTGGCGAGATGTAACAGTGGGATCGCAATAGTTGTGTAAGCCACCGCAATGTATTGCGCATTTCGCCCGAGGTGCCACGGCCTTTGGCCCATCTAGGAACTTATGAAGGCCTCAATATACCTATCTTTATTCCTTGTCCAATAAGGGTATAGAATATTAATAAATAAATAGTTCAGATTATTGTATAACCTAGGACTTCGTACGCGCGAATTTCAAAAATATAGCCTATGTTACTCGGGAATAATGTAGCTATCGATTTAAGATTTTTTGAAATCGGCCCAGTAGTTCTTGAGTTATTTCAATACATACAAAAGTACAAAGATTCTCTTTAAATATCAGTACAGATAAGTAAAAGCTTACGACCTTGCAGTTGGAAATTTTGGTCACAAATTGCGAATTTTGTACCATCACTTTGTTTATTATTTTAGCGTTAATTTACATACTTTAAAGTCACTTCTAAACATCGATTTTATCATGTTAATTTTGAAATATCTTGTATTGTTTTTTCTTTATATTAAAATGTCAACAATGTATGTATTGTTCAATGTAACGATTACCCTACTTTAGCGTAGGAAAACATAACTTAAAACACATTAACATTTTTCCCTGATGTCTCTCTCACGATGATTTCCCGGTAACAATTAACATTGTTGATGTACTGACAAAAAAGAGACGATATACTATCATAGAGTTTATTATTATGTTGTAAGAAAATAAATATTCTAGAAACCACTTAAAGGCGATCAATTTTTCTATTGCACGTTTGTTCAGGAGAATTAGCGTACCCAACGATGCCTTCGATGTATTAGTTAAAAAATGTCTCAATAAGTAAAATTTCTTCAACTATAAGAAGCAATATAACTTCATTCGAGTAATATAAACGGTTAGTAAGTACATCGGAGTTCTTGTTAAAAAGAACATATTTTAAACATGCAGGTGTGCACAACATTTTCTCACATTAGATTAAGGAATCAGTGTGACGTGTGAATTAGGCCGCTGCAGCGGTATGTAATGTCCCATAATTATAATGTTTCTACATCAATCAGTTCATACAATTAACAATAACTTACTTAAGACATAATTTTGTGTTTGCCTACGTTCGCACGAGCGTTTTTTCAACGCGCGCTTAAAAGAGATGCAACATTTCCATGTATCTGTTTAAAAACCCGTCCTTATGCATGCTTAAAGTTAATATTTTCTTTTCTATACAAATATTATAAACAGAGAAAATTTGTATTTTTGAATTTTTGTATGTATTGAAATACTCCAGAACTACTAAGCCGATTTCAAAATTTTTTTCACTCATAGAAAGCTACATTATCCCCGAGTAACATAGGCATATTTTTTAATTCAACGCGGACGAAGTCGCGAGCAACAGCTAGTATCTAATAAAAGAATTTACGTCTATGACTTCGAACTTAAAAAGCTCCATGATTAAGCAGAAGTTCGCAACTTTTTAACAGAATATCAAATTAACTAAAATGTTATAAGGAAACAGTAATTACTTTAAAACTTATAACATTTGAAATACTAAAACGTTCTCAGTATTTACAATTTTGTTGAATTACTATGTTCATTTAGTTAGGCAAGGGTTTTAGGTTGCCGACCTCTGGTGTTTATAATGATAGTATAATTAGGGGTGTTTATTAGTTTACGATGAAAGGGTCCTAATTGATGTAATGTTTAATACTAAATTACAAACATTACATTACAATTGTGACAAATACATTGTTGCAATATTAAGGATTGGATCATTAACATTCATACAACTTACCAAACTACTTGATAGTCGACCATGACTTACATTTACTTAATTAAGTCCTTTTTACTAATATTAAAAATGCTAAAGTTTCGATGGAAGGGTTTTGTTTGACGGTATCTCCGAAATGGCTTAAAGCTTTGTTCGCATCAGGATAGTATTTTAGTCGAGTAGCAAGTAATAAGTACCCGGACAAAGTATTTAGTGATCTACTTTACTAAAATGATGCTGTTCGAACAAGTTTAGTAACTAAATTACTTACTTATTTAAAATACTAAATGCTTATTGTGCGGAATTTGGTGTTCTTTTGGAAACCGATAAAGTAAGGGAAAACATGCGACAAAGCTTTTTATCATTTCGCTCTTTCTCTTTGAAGAAATACAGACAATATTTAGTACAGGTGTGTCGCTTTGGTAACTGTGGGTAGGAAGCAGTAGTCATACGATCTCGTAACGCAAGTTGCCAACTTGCCTCTTGAGACCGCAATCGGGTCAATAGCGAAACCACCATACTCACAAACGAACCGTGTGATTGTCATGCAATTCTTGACAAATATTTAAAGATTCATCATTATTTAATTATAGTTAGATTGATCAATCGATTGCAATACTCACATGATTTGGTAAACCTAAATAAACATTGTCTGGTCCTGAGTTCCATAAGCGAGAAACTCAGATTAGAGAGAATCTTCTAAAAGCGATATAAATATGGCAGTTTCTTGAACTCTCGTTTTCCCAGGTTCTACTGTTATAACAACGCATGATATGTGACAAGTAGAGAGTAGAGTAGTACTTCGGTAGACGGAAGATATAATGTGGAAGACAAAAACCTGGTGCGCCGACACTCGTTAGTAGAATAACGATGGGAGACGAGAATAAAGGGCATACTATATTACTTCTTAACTCATTCTTTTGTATTAAAAAATAAAGTACATTGAATTATCAGATCCAATAAATAAACTTCGTAACACTTTCTGTAACAATTTTTGTGTAAAAGAAAACAAAATGTGATGGTAAATTCAATGACGTAAGATCAATCGTGCCGAGATAGCAGCTGAGACCCACTTTCATTTACAACGAGAGTACTGGTGTTATAGTGGTTATGATATATCAATTTTTATACTTTATTGTTTATAACCCGTTACTTTGTCCCGGTGGTGAAACATTCAAAAGACAATGCACTATAACAGACTATAACCTGATCCAAATGTCATCCAGATCCGTCCAGCCGTTAAGTTAAATGGTAACATCTCTATTAAAAATGTAACCCTTCAAGACAGCTATAAAATACATCGTATAGACAACAATTTGCAACAAAGTAGACAGTATTAAAAGTATTATAAAATTCCTATGTTTAGCACTTCTTGAGTTCCGAATAGTACAACTTTGTTGCTACGATTATAAGGAAATAAAATTTGTTGGATCTTAATGCGAAGCCTCACGCGAGACTTTAGCACTAAAAGTGCTTATTTATATAACATCTCTCTTTTATAATGATTATACAAATCCGGTGAACGTTGGACGTGGTTTTAATTGAAATAGCGCATTCAAAGATGCTCAAATAGTCTAATGGTTAATGGTACGAAATACAATAAGTGACAATATCCTGTGTTAAGCATAAAAGTATTCTTATTAGGAATTAAGCATGGCATTTAAAAAGGAGAGCGTTAAGTATTAATGTGAAGGGTCCAACGGCAGATGTCCGCCAAAAACCTGAGGCTCTGAACTATAGGAGTAATATATGGAAGGAGATGATGTTGATTCAATCTCTATTTAACACGAGCTTATAAATAATTTAAAAATGTTTAATAAGTATTTAAAACATCTGTGTTTCATTCAAAAATATGTTCCAGGAAAACCGAGAATTGACATCCACGAGAATACCATGTATGATACGCTTTCATTGTCAAACATAAATTCAGGAAGTAATCAAAAATTAGAGAAATATCATCATGTTTTTATTCGAATGTTTTAGCAGTGAAAACTCACGGTTATATCATCACAGATAAGCTCAGAACCGGTGATCAAAAGCTCGATTAAATTCATTTTCATTCAACATTCAACTTAAATGGTTAATAACTTTTTAAAACACATAACTTTCAACATCATTAAGTAAAGAGACCCTTTATCCATTTCTTATTTATTGACTTAGTAAAGGATATAATATATTTTACTTACAAATATAACACAAACTAGTCCACACTGAGTCACTGCAAGTTATCCAAAAGGTCCGTATACGCGCGGTTCGTCCGCCAGCCGACACCACACTGTGTGGCCCCTGCCGGCTTGAGCAATGCTTGTAGTGAACGGTCAATGTTAACAGGCGTCTAATGACACTTGCTACATCGGGAATACCTTAAAGCCTTGTACGCACTGGGATAGGTATTTTAGTCGAGTAGCAAGTAGCAAGTATCCGACCAAAGGATTTACTAATCGATTCTACTTAACTGTTGCTGTTCGGACACGTTTAGTTATTAAATTACTACCTCAGTGCGCAGGTTTAGGCTTAAACGAATCCGAACAGTAGTAAATTCTTTGTTCGGATAAATGCCACTTGCTACTCGACTAAAATACTATCCAAGGCTGAAATGTGACCTTCGGTCCCTATATTCTTTTAAGGTAAATGTAAAATTAGTAGTACAAACCGAGGAAGAAATAAGTAGAGGGAATGTTAATAAGGGAGTGATTTTTGAATTGAATGATAGATTTATCATAAGGTGGATAACGAGCAAATAGTCATCTGGATTCACGGAAATAGCAAAGCGATCGCTGCCCATAGACATGTGCAATCGCAGAGACGTTGCTATCTTAATCGACACAGGAGGAGATACACTGAAAGTAGATATATTCTCTTCCTTTGCGTCCCCTTTCCTGCCAAATCAACTTCCCTAGTGTGATTAGGACAGGTTATATTGCTATTACTATGTGCGATTGAATTGGTAACTGTTATTTCAATGTGAATATGAGTGAAGACAATTTGTAACGTCAATTGTTTGATCTTCTCTTGACATTTACAAGTTTTTGTCACAATGTTTAGTAAGTCATCTTTAGTCAGTTTGACCTTTTATACTCGTACATCTTTTCTTACACTTTTACGTCCTCGTTTACTATTAAGTTTTAAATATTTAAATTGGAAGATCATGTATGTATAAAAGTCGTCTGGGATTATATATTTTAAAGGAATTCAACTTTCTATTTTGTGTAAGTTTTTTGCAATAACCTTTATGTAATTTGATTACGTAATATCTTCGATTAAAAAAAGACTTTTATACAAATCCATCACAGGCTTTTTATTAGCTTTTATAAATAATTGATATAATTTTCTACCCTAATTAATTTGTTATATGTAATTTGTAGAACAAAGTATTTTAACCTACAAGCCTATGTGTAAACTTACAAGTCTGCAATGTGCGTGGGTCAAATTGTTCATTCCGCTTTTAGCTGACTTACACAGATTTAGTTATTGGTTACTAGAAGTCGCTTAGTGTAGAAGTATCTCCTGAAAATCTCCTCCAAAATCTCCTTTATCACCTACAAATCTTTTCTTTAGACTTAAGCGGTTTAATTTTGCAATTCCTTTACCAAAAGTTACAAAGTGACCATGTTTATTTTAGTTGTGGCAGTTTCGAACCTCAAACACACGGGCTGTTGATCCAAAAATGAGTCACACGACCTAATCGCTAGAAAGGAAATCCGTCTTATCTGCGTAAAGGCTTCAAAGAAACAGAGCGGTACACGACGGATGTGGAACGAACGTGGTAACCGATTTTGAACCTTTTCTTTAACAAGTTAAGGTTCATAACTATGTTAGTCTTATCATTTTGTAATAAAGGGGTATCCAATTTTCGTTTCTACAGACGCACTTCTATGGCACCTTACGCAAACGTAAATGTCAAAAGTATTTGACATATTTTGCCCTATTCTTCATTTACACCAGAATTAAACAAATAAGGATTATTTCTTTCGTATATTAAGGGTAGGCAACGCATTTGCAATTGCAGATGCCTATGGTCTGCGGTCGCTTCGCTATTTCAGCGAATCAAGGTGGCCGCTTGCTTGTTTGGTACTTTATAATATAAAAAAAAAACGATAACAATGGCATCCAAGACTCATTTGGGCCTAAATAGTGTCGATTTGCTTTACGTTAGTTTAACCCTTTACGAGCCCACGAAATCTAAAACAGTGTTTTGCGCATCGTCCCATCGCATGCTATATTTAAAGTACATCTTCTTGATAACACTCATTTATGAAATTAATTATTGTTTCTTAATTTTAGGTAAATTGAGTTTTCTTGTAATAAGTAGTAATTCGGTGGATAAGGTCTTATTACGAAAGTATCGCTTGTGTGAAACATTAAGAAGTCGAAAGTGACTATGTGTTAAGACGCACGTAGCCAACACATATTGCAATATGTATAATTAGTTATGTAATTTAAATATATCTGTAATTAATGTGATTTCATATAAATGGTATTTAAAAAATCAGGTAATTCAATTAGACTTAGTCACTGGGAGTTTTAGAACGCAAACTTTTTTTATTTTAAACTAGCGACCCGCCCCGGCTTCGCACGGGTGCAAATCGGTATAATGTTTGCAATTTAAGCGCTAAAAATGTGTTAATTTACGACATCATATTAAAAACCTCTTAATTATCAGTGGTGCTCTACTATATTATGAATGTATACATGAAAACCTTCCTTATGAATCACTCTGTCTATTAAAAAAACGCATCAAAATCCGTTGCCTAGTTTTAAATATTCAAGCATATATAGGGACAAACATAAAAAAAGCGTTATTGTTTTATACTATGTAAGGATAAATTATTTTTTGGTCTATAACCCTTTGTGTGTAACTCAGTTGAGTAATTTCTTCCACCACTGTTCTATGTCATTTTCGACTAAACGTTTAGGTAATTCAAGTTACTAGATAATAGTGCGACATTTCTTTATTTTTTTTAATATCACACATTAAATTGTATGAACACACAATTTAATATGACACATTAAATTTTATAATACAAATTTGCAAACGAGCAAGTGGCCACCAGGATTCGTTGATAAATCCGAAGCGACCCCTGCCCATGGACATCTGCAATTGCAGTATTAATTAAATTCTATTTTTACACCAGTTTTTTTCCTAAATCTATACTTATTTTACACAATATCGAAAGGTCGCAGTGCTCATTAATTTGAAGCCTACTTAGGCTTTCTTTACGCAATTTATTAATCCTTTTATGCATTCAACGATAAAAGGCTCTGGTTCGTGACGGTCAACAGTACATTAGGCGTCTCCTTATTTTCAAATGTTGCGAAAACTCCGAGGTGACATTAGTAATTATGTGCATTTTAATAAGGCGTTCAA
Organism: Papilio dardanus tibullus; assembly: GCA_013186455.1. Classification (NCBI taxonomy): domain Eukaryota; kingdom Metazoa; phylum Arthropoda; class Insecta; order Lepidoptera; family Papilionidae; genus Papilio; species Papilio dardanus. Next base: position 508,051 of record QDHC01001038.1, on the reverse strand, counting down.
GTTCATGTAGCAATTTTAGATATTGTATATTGGCAATTACTATTTGCTCTCCATAAATTTTATTATTTTATTTGAGCTATGTGACAATATTTTAGTTATAAGGTTCACGAATGGGATTATTGTTCATGAAATCATAATAATTTATAAGTTCTATTTTTTTTATATTATTAAGTGGCAAACGAGCAACCGTTCACCTGGAATCGCTGAAACAGCGAAGCGTCCGCTGCCCATAGGCATTTGCAATTGCAAATGCGTTACTTACCCTTAATCTACGGAAGATGCACAGCAAGAGGATAATTCCTCTTCCTATACGTCCCCTCCCCTGCAGTATCCACTTCCCCTTCCCATCATTTCCTTATAAGAAAAGAATAGAAAGGGAAAGTGGACTAAAATAAGGCCTCCGGCACCACACTCTTCAGTTTCGTACGTTCTATATTTTTACACCATTTTACATTCATACGGAAACGTTGCATACGTGTTAACATTGTATGAAATGATAAATTAAAAAACCAAAAAACATTAATGAGTTTATAATTTCATATAACAATATGTTTTATAATTGACCTACATAGTTATGCAATAAAGTACTATAGAGTTTGTTGTTAATAGACTTTTTTTGCAGTCACGTAAGAACTTCTCGGTCACTGATTCGCAGATGTTAATTCTAAACTGCATTATCATTTTATACAAATATACAAGTATCTTCAATGTTAAGTACTTTCGTACACACTACGTAAGTCTGGGATTTAAGTCTCTAATCGACATGCACAATACAAGCTTATATGTCGGCGACGCGCGAATCTCATTGTCGTATGGCGTAAAGTCTTGAACAACATTTAATAGATTAGATTAGTAAATCCTTTGTTCGGATATTTATTACTTGCTACTCGACTAAAATACTATCCTGGTGCGTACGAGGCTTATGTCGCCTTGGCGTCCTTGTCATCAGCTTACTATACGTCCCTATAGTGGGACACGGAGCGTGTCTATTTAGGGAAGTTTAGGCCATAGTCAACCACGTTGGCCCACAGAGGGTTGATTTCACGTATCTTTGAATTTCTTCGCAGATTTGTGTTTGTTTTTAATTATTTAAATAAATCAAACAAGTACTTACCCTTAATTTGGCGAAGTCCGCTACAACCGACAATTAAATAATTACATTTATTGTATATTTTACAGCGACCCTAAAGTCTATACAGACTTGGGAAGATAACAAAAATTTAAAAATATTTGTAAAGACGTCTTACCAAATTAAGGGTAAAAGCTCAGATTTACTGATTTTGTTTAATACTGTTTTAGGCATACGTAATAATTGTTCAATGATTTTATTTAATTTTCAACATGTTATTCTTAACAAGGCCTTGCTATTGCAAGCGGTGATTGTAGTTTTACTCGTAATAAAGTTGCTATAATACTTCCGCTGTTTAATTTGATATTAATTTGTTTGTCCAATAATTTGTCTGCATGTTTTTGATTGCTAAAGTCCTTAAGTAAATAATGATTAATTGTTAATATTAACTCATAATTTAATGAAGCATTTAAAGTATATTTTACATACTTATTAATACTTATTACTTAAGTGATTTCTGTGAAATAAATTATGATTATTAGTAAGGCAAAAAGCCGGCTACAAACGTTCAATTTTTTAACTGTACTGTTTTAACTGTGCAGTTGAACTTTACAGTTAAAACTGAACGTCTGTACCCAGTTTCAGAAATATATTCCTTAGTTATAATTCATTAAGTATGGATATTATAAAGAGAGAATCTTTGTATTTTTGTATGTACTGAAATAACTCAAGAATTACCAGGCTACATTATACCCGAGTAACATAGGCTATATTATTTAAATCCACGTGGACGAAGTCTCGCACAACAGCTAGTTAGTACAATAATTTTGTTGGTGTTACATATACTGTTCTTAATGCGACCTTAGTATCACACTCAGAGCCGTATAACAGTCCCTTAGTGTAGACTTAGTCACAGTTACACTCAGAGTCTGCTTTAAGTTCCCATAACTGAGGATAAGTTAAGGATATACAAATATAAATAAAAGATAGTGTTTTTTGTCAGTATGTCTAGCGTGGAGTTTGGTGGCCTTGGTGTTGTTTCGTTAGACGACACAATGTGGCGAAACGATGTCACTTTCGCATACTAAATAACCATTAGGTAACGTCTTGTAACGTTTTACTATATCGTATTGATATTGTAGGACATGTTAACGGATAATAGCTGTCGCCCGTGACTCTGTTTGCGCGGAATTAAAAAAAAAACAAGTTATCTATGTGTTCTTCCAGGCCGTGTTCTATATACAATACAACTCACGTCCGTAACCCAGAGGGGTAGATAGAGACAACAGACCTCCATTTGGCACGATCCTGACACACCTCTCTCGCTTCTACATTCATACATCTACGCATGAATACACGACGGTTACGCGTACTCTTAATACCTGCCTTCTTGAGCAACTCCCCAATTTGACCAGTATAAGTCTGCCTCGGGCGACCCCGTCCAACACTTCCACTCACTTTCGCATC
>QDHC01001038.1:478134-496142 GCA_013186455.1 Papilio dardanus tibullus | reverse complement strand
ACAGCAAGGATCTCATTAAGCATCATCGTCTGGGCACCTCCGCCCCAACTGAGGGGAGTGGAGCCTACCCCCTAAGGGGTGACTAGGCCATAGTCAACCATGCTTGATCAGTACGGGTCGACTTCACACATATCTTTGAATTCCTTCACCGAGATAAGATCTCAAACGCAAGTAGTTATGTTTAATAAAGTGTATTGTAATTAATTTGTTTAATTTTATTTGCAAACTTATTTATATGCATATATCCATAATAACAAATCTGACTTTAGATCTTAAGGTTTTTTCCATCGATGGGTCCCGGAATTGTATTAATTGTAAACTAATTTATATAACTTGTTATGACTATACTTTTTATTTAGCATCATTAACCCAGTTGAGCCTACCGACCCATACATGGGTCGTAAAGAAATAAAAAATCTACCGTCATTATTTGATTTATTTTAACCAAGTTACTCATCTAAAACACTCTTTACTTTTTAAGAAAAAAATAGTTTCAGGCTTATCTGGGTTAAACAATCATATATTATGCAGTAAGGTCTATAATTATATGTATAATAATTATTTTACTGTAATATTCTTGTATAAGTATAAAGTCAGAGCGTCGGTGGCTCAGGGGTTTAGCTCTTGACTTGTAAACTGCAAGTCCCGAGTTAGAATCCCGACATGTATCAATGTGCTTTTCGATTTTCGATTTCCATATGCATATTTACCGACGCTCTTAGGTGAAGGAAAACATCGTGATGCAACCTGCACATATGCGCGAAGAAATTTAAAGATATTTGTATTCACGCAAAATACGCGCTAGTCGTGGAGTTGAGGAAAATGGAGACCATGAAGGGTCAAGTATAAAGTCGCTGATCAAAGATTTTAAAATAAACAAGGATTTAAAAAAAACCTTGCGCAAATCTCGTAATGTATCAAAAAAATATGAACATCTTAAGAACTCTAAGACCTAAAAAGCTTTTCAACAAGTCTGTTTTTTACCGACTGCCAAAATAATTTAAATACCACTTGCTCTTTCAACCGATATGGTTATGGTAAAAGTTTGTAAATACCACACATATAATTGAGCATGTACCCAGGTCAATTCTGATATAAAAACTACAACACATAAATTGAAGATGATTGTTATACAATATAATAAATTAAATCAAAAACTTATAAATTACGAAACACTCGATCAAAACAAAATAATAAAAAAATAAATAAACCTGTTTTATGAAAGTTTTCTCTCACTTTATATCAAAAGAATTTTGTAAAACCAATAAATAATAAATAAGCTTAAAAACTCACTTAAATAAGTTGTCCAAATATAAAAATGGAAGCTCGTTTTCACTCGGCCATTGCTCGGAACGTACTGACTACTGACTTTGTCGGCACTCGGCGATGGACACAAATAGCGACATGAGGCGTTAAAGAAACAATCATTAGCGATAATCAAACAATTAAATCTTACTAATCCTTACATAGTATAAAACAATAACGCGTTTTATGTTTCTCCCTATATATGCTTGAATCTTTAAAACTACGGAACGGATTTTAATGCGGATTTTAATGCGGATTAAATTTTTTTAGTTAAAATTAAAAAACTTATTAAAATGCACATAATTACTAATGTCACCTCGAAGTTTTCGCAACATTTCAAAATAAGGAGACGCCTAATGTATGTATTCTTGACCGTTACGAACCATATTATATATACAAATGTTAGGTTGTTTGTTTGATGGTATATCCAGAGTTTTGCAGAGTTATCATTACATAGTATAAAACAAAGTCGCTTTCTCTGCCCCTGTCTATGTATGCTTAAATCTTTAAAACTACACAACGGATTTTGGTGCGGTTTTCTTAATAGATAGATTGATTGAATAGGAAGCTTTATATATATTCATCCATTAAATAGTGGAGAAATACTGTTATTCTTTAGCTTTTTAATGTATTTAGTATCAGCATTGCCCCGAAGCCGGGGCGGTTCGCTAGGAGAACAAAATCTGGAATAACACATAAGAGTACTAAGTTTATTATATTACCGCCCGGACGAAGTCGCTGGCGACAGCTAGTCTGTCTATAAACTACTTTACTTAGGGCCTTCATAGTAGGCCTACGTGAGACTGTACAAAAATCTATTAGGTAACCCTAAGGGACTGCTTATGTTGCCATTAATATAATGAATAATTCTTAATATGATAGTTGGTTACTTAAGTGTTGATTTTTTACATGTATTTGGAAATACTTATCGATTAAGTATTTTTTATATCTTGACAGATCAAGGAAAAATATATGTATATTTTGTATGTATTATAATGAATAATAAATTACGGCAGTTAATTCTCGTAGTATATTATATTTCCGAACAATTTTTGGTTTTCAATATTAATAAAAAAATGTTTTTACATATTAAACTTACCTCTCTCATCACTGAATAAGAATTTACTTACTTTTCTTTATATTATACTAGCTTTTCGTTCCGTCGATCCAGAAATAAGAAAATAGAATTGTAGCTGCCCAACAGTGAAGGAATTCAATTCGGTTCCGTAGTTTTTGAACCTATTCAATATAAACAAACAAATCTTTTCTCTGTATATTGTAGTAAAGATAACATCAATTTAGTTATAAACAAGTATGGTAACAAAAAAAGCTCGTGTCTCAATTTTTTTGTATCAAAAAATACTTGACCTTTGACGTGTCCAAACAACTTCGGGAATCTCTTGCTTAAATACATTTACGATCACTTTTTCGTGCAACGACAATTTAGTTATTAGTAAAATTTATATAAATTCTACTTTATAAAATGTAATTATTGACAATGAAACTGGCCTATTATCAGATTTAATGCATATTAGTATTAGCCTGCGTTCACACGGACGGTTTTTTAACGTTCACCTCATCACGAAAATTGTAAAATCGCTCTTGTATATTTACCCGACTCTCTTACGATGAAGGAAAACATCGTGATGCAATCTGCATATATCGGCGAAGAAATTCAAAGATATGTGTGAAGTCACCTAAAATACTCGCTAGTCGAGTTGCGGAAAATTGAGCCCATCATGAGTCTACACTAATGCACTTTTGTTTTTTTCGACCAGCGCTCAAAATGCAACGCTACGAGATTGACATTTAAAAGCGGCTCCGTGTGAACAGATACATGGGAATGCGTTATTTCTATCTGAACACTTTTTTAGCTCGCGTTGTAAAATACGCTCGTGTGAATGGCTTATCTGATTATGTAATGTGCGAGTATTATTATAGTATGAGTTTATAAAAAAATCCAAGATGTGATTAATTGAACTTAAGTGTTTAACTTTTCTATGTTTATTAACGCAATGTTTACGTTATTATTACTGACTATCTGTAGTGTGCGACTTCGTCGGCGTGGAAAATAATATAGTCTATGTCACTGGGGGAAAACGTAGCTTTTTAATAGTGAAAGAATTTTTAAAATCGGCCCAATAGTTCTTGACTTATTTCAATACATACAAAAATACAAAATTTCCCTCTTTATAATATTAGTATAGATAATACGACGTATTAGTAACGTGACCAGACGTCATGTTTTGAACGGGACTATCCCGTTTTATAGTTACTGGTCCCAGTGTCCCGGAAAGAATTCGGGGACGCAAAATTGTCCCGTTTTTTGAAACCGTGCGAAAATAATTTGTCTTAACCTGTCGTGACATCCCTACCGACATTTTGAACGTTTTATGAAACTTTGCTTCTGTACACTTTATCTATCGCTCACACTTTGTTGACTAATTTGACATTTTTGGTACTTTCCAACTTCACCGAAATAATTTCGAAAAAGTTTTGATTTTCTCCTGTTTAACAACATTCGTGAAAAATTAACTAATGTTTTGAGAATGAAAAAAATGGTCACGTTACGTATTTGTTGTAAGTTGATGTTCCAGTTGCAGTTATTTGTTATTTTTTCATCTCCACTTCCTCGTCCTACTCCCGTAGTATCAGGCACCAGGTTTTTGTCTTCCACGTTAATCTATCCTCCGCCATATTAGTCACACCATGCCATTCCCTCCTCATAACGCGCCCATACCATACTAACCTCTTACCTCTTAATTTCTCTATCACGGGGGCCACTTTCAGATTTTTTGTCAACGCATTTTTTAGAGCTATTCAATTGTTATCTGTTTATTATTTTTTCAGAAAGTATAAAAATCAAGAAAGGTGACTGGTACAGGACTAGATCCTTGTACTCATTGAACTATACGTTTATTAAATTAAAGTTTTTATGTATATTTGTTGTTATGCTCGTCGTTTTAAGGGCGTGTCGTTTCAGTTACAAAGCCAAAGTAATTAATTAAGTAGCAATCTTGCTAAAACATACAGTTTAGTCTTAGCTAATTAATTAATTAGGTCTTTGTATAATGACAGGGAATATAAGTTAAAGTAATTATCAAAATAGAAGGAATACACAAAATACTGATAGATTTTTAAATGTCTTCTTACCTTGAAAACTTGATTATTTATTACATTACTCAATATACAAAAACAATTTTCATTGTAACTAAAAAATCACGCACCGTTTGTTAGAACTTACACGCGCGTACTGTTTCACTGATTCCATCTGAGATCAGATTTTTACCGTTCACTAACTGCTTTATAATTTTAGCTTTGATTGATCATTTTTACAGTAAGGTATTATTTACATATTTATCCCGAATAAATATAGAACCTGCTTTGTCTTTGTAATAATTTATTTAATTTCTTTAATTATTTGTTCCGATAAATGTAGGATGGTTTAGGTTATTATTTGTTTTTCTTTGTCCTAAGTAGCATGGATGGCAGGCAGTCTACCGGCTAAACCTTAAGTGGGTAAGGCCAAGGAGATTATGACGTTATAGGTTACTTGTTTTCAACCAATAAGTCTTTATCATATAAGCACCCTTCTCGCCTATCATGATCGTAGGAGCGTTAGTATTGCCACTGACAATAAATGGCATGATACTTGCATCTATCACTCGGATACCTTCTACTTTACGAAGTCTCAGTTCAGGGTCTACGACTGCAGTCTCATCGCCATCAGGTCCCATTTTAGCAGTTCCTACAGGATGGTACAAGGAAAATGTCACTTCTCTAGCGTAACATTCTAGAAATTCATCTGATCCTTTATCAACATTTCTACATTCTTCTAAATCAAGCCATTCCAATTTAAAATTGCCAAATTTAAACGCCTTTGTATTTTCTAACATTAAGCTAAATTTCTTTGCATTCTTTATCAGAACTTGAAGGTCCTCGGGCTCTTGAAAATAATTCGCAAATATAAGAGGATGGTCGTTTGGATTTTTAGTTTTAAGCATTATCCTACCTTTTGACTTAGGCTTCAACAAAGTGTTTAGAATAGCCACTAACATATTATTCTCATTTATTTCTTGAAACGATTTCTTTATCTCATCTTTGAGACCATGTACACCGTAAATGTCAAAGAAATTACTTAATCGAGGAGTATAAACTGGAAAGTGATACTGGACTTCGGGACTTATTGCGTCTGGATCAGATGCGTTGAGGAAAGCAATCACTCTACTAGGTGTGGTATCCGAAAGCATTCCTTTATTGGTGAACATGTAATCTAAAAATCCTTGCCCTATATTAGCAAATGTAGTAAGACTTACGTTAGTTGGAGAACCGTAATAGATTGGGAAAAATACGTGATCTTGTAAATTTTCACCAACGGGTAGATCAGCTATCACTTCAATATCCAAACTTTCTAAATGTTTTCTTGGACCAATGCCCGACAGAAGAAGTAGTTGTGGAGTGTTTATAGCTCCAGCTGATATTATTAACTCTTTCTTTGCAATTACTTGTATTTCTTTTCCATCTTTTTGTAATAGCACTCCTTTCATTTTGTTTGTATTAGGATGAAACAATATCTTTGTGACATATGCATTTTTTATTACATGTAAATTTTGTCTATCTTTTATTACACTTAAAAATGCCCTCGCAGTGCTATGTCGAACGCCGTCTTTGATAGTACTATATGATAAAGCGGCTCCCATCTGACTTGCGCCATTTGCATCATCTATTTCATTTACACCAATTTCATTCATACCATTTAATATCATTTCTTCTAACGGGTGTCTAAATTCATTTCTATTTACATGTAAGTAACCACCTTTTCCATGATAATTTATAACTTCTTCTGTTAAAGTTGTCGAAATATTTTCACTTTTAATGAAAAATGGTAACACTTCTTCGTAACTCCATCCTGTGTTACCATTAGCTGCCCATTGGTCGTAGTCTAACTTGTTTCCTCTAACGTAGTACATGGCATTGATACTGCTGCTGCCTCCTAAAATCTTTCCTCGCGGCCAGGCGCAACGATTTTGTTTATATCCTCTACAGGTTGATTCTTGTGGCTCAGGTTTGTACGCCCAATCCGCAACACTATTGATGTTGTTGCATATAGCGGCTGGAATCTAAGAAATTTAAAATTATTGTACTTTTAGTTTTACTAATGTAATATAAGTGTGTCAACGATTAAATCGTCGGAATAAACACATCATAATTCTATGAAAACGACAAACCCATACCTCTGTCGCCAAATTAGGATTTCCACCAGCTTCAATTAGTAATATCTTCCATTCTGGTATTTCACTGAGCCGATTGGCGACCACAGCGCCTGCGGAACCGGCTCCGACCACAACGAAGTCGTAATTAGGATCTGCATTGGTCAAATTCAAATAATTGATCGACATATTTATTGACATGGCTCTATAGATCCATAGTTGTTTACCATTAAGAACCGCTTCCACAGCATCAGGTGGCCATACTTGATCTCCTATTAACGCACATTGCGCTGCGAGCAAGCTCTGCAATGTCTGCACGAAGAGGGGCCCGACTGCTTGGTAGCTGTTTACAACTTCTGAGGCTAAGACTGAGTCGCACGCCCACATGCTGACCTAACCTGTAACAAACACTAGCACAAACCTGATACTTATATAAATGTCTTTCTTGCTCATCATCATCAGCTCATGAAGTGTCCCCACTGAGGGGCTCGGAGTCTACACTATTGCTAAGGTGACTAGTCCATAATGAACAACATTGGTACTGTGCGCGTTGGAAGGGAAATAGACTAAGGCTTATTTAACTAATTTAGGGTGGTCTTCAAGCCGTTGGGGACGTACGAGTATAATATGCTGATGATAATGAAAAATATTGACTCTAGTTGAAACCTAATGAGAAAAACAAACACGCCAAGTTAATACTCACGTTTCCATTAACAGACTACGACTTATTCGCATTGAGATGATCTTAATATAAAATATGGTAAATTGCACTTCATTTAAGAGTCACGTAATGATTAATCATTAAAAGAATCAACGTTGCATTAAATACTTAATTATTAAATTGACATTTGATATCTGTTGATTAAACTATGAAGCAGCATATGAAAGAAATTGCTTCAATGCAAGACGGAATTTAAATTCCTCCAACTATGTCTACTGTAGACTAAACAATTAGCAAATAAAATGAAAAGAAACTGTACCCTCTATTATACTCGACATCACTATCCTGTGGGCTTAGCACGAAAATTTGCGAGAAAGAATGCATAACCAAATCGACAAAATTTAGAGAAGATTTGTGCAGCGCCGATATGGGGGGAAAGTACACAGTCAACTATCGATAAGCAAACGTATTCGCTTTTCGTGCTAGGTCCGTTGTTGTTTGGGTCTTATCGCCAATCAATCGTGTTCTACTTTCCCTGTAGTTTAACTAAAATGTGACCTTACTAACTATGAGTATTTGTTGTCAATTCTTAATTGCTCTTCATAATTATCTAGATAAATTCAAGTTCAAGTTAATTATTTTTTACGAACATGAACATTCTTAAGAAAAAACAATTTTAATATAAATAGAAAATACGTAAAATCATAGTATTCTTATTCTTTATTTTTTATTATGAAAAACTTAACAAATGATATGAATGTTTTTTGTTAAATAAATAAAAATCTTGTATTAGTAGTAGCAGGTCAACCCAAGATGGGCTCCATTTTCCATTTTCCACAACACCACGACTAGCGCGTATTTTGCTTTACTTCACACATATTATAAAATGATTATTCTAATTTTACTATATTATATAGTTACTTTATATTTCATTCCATCATAATACAACCAGATTTTACATTCTTTCCTTCCTTTAGGTGACGTCACTTCTTCAGTTTTGAAATATATCTTCTTTTTATCATTCGGTCTCTGTCGAAAATTCTGAGGCCATACATTGTAGATAGATTTCTCGTTATTTGGTCGATAGTTATGTTGTTTGTAATATGGTTTCCTTGCGTAGAACGGACGGATTTTGTCACGTTCAGTAAGTTCTGTTAATGGATTTACTACAGAATAAACTGGCTTTTTCATTATGTTGGTGCCTCCGAATGGATTTGGCTTGAAAGTATATTGTGGTATGTTATTTGAATACGATTGTAAGATGTTTGTTGTTAATCTATCATTATTTGTTTTTATATCAGGGCTATGGTATTTATGAATGGGATTGTATGAATTGGGAAGAGATGTTTTGTCGTTGGTTAATTTTGTTAAGAGAGTTGTATTTAATCTTTTGTTTTTAGGAGGGAGGAATCCTTTAGATTGTTGTGGGAATAAGCTAGCTGTTTCATTTAGAATATCTGGAGTACCAAGTCGGGAGAATTGTATTCTATTTGGTGAATCGATTTCTTCGTTTTGTTTGTATTTTCTCTCGCAAGGTATATAGTCATTGCTGCCTACCATCCAGTCTTCTTTTATCATATCCGCTGCCTTTTCTGCAATCATAATGATTGGAGCGTTTGTGTTCCCGCTTACGATTGTAGGCATGATACTCCCGTCGACTACTCGCAATCCTTTGACTCCGTAAACCTGAAATTGTTCGAAATTTTTTCTTATATGTTTTGCTATTTAATTTATCAAATGAATTTGTAAGTCTAATGCTCTAGGTTTTATCGAATAACACAATTTATCACTTAAGGAATCCATCTTTGTTGTAGCAAGCATTATTTTTAAATTAATATCTTAAGCTAGGGCGAACACAATGTATTTTGGGTAATGATAATGAAAGATATGATTACACGTACCCGTAATCTTGGATCAACGACCGCGTTAGGGTTGTCAACGCTGCCCATCGCACACGTCCCCACAGGGTGATAGATGGTGAGGGAGTGGTGCCGTGCTTGGCACTCCAAATGCTCGTCTGACATGAGCTCGTGTTGAGTGCACCCAGGGTTCCGATTCGGGTTGGGTCGCACGTTGAGTTTTTGTAGGGCTGGTTGTTGGACTAACGCTTGGACTATTCGAGCGCCTTCGATCTGTAATAGCAATATTTTTAAAATTAATAATAGTGCGTTTTGCTTGTAACTCAGCCGTAATGTAATACTACACTTATAAGTTAAATATGCAGTCACTGAAATTTGTGACTATCTAATTCTATACTTATTACAAATGGTTTTAAAAGGCCATAGAATTCTATACTAGAGTAATTTATTACTTACCAGTGTTTTTAAATCTTGTGGATTCTGAAAATAGTTTGCATATATGCGAGGTGGAGAGAACGGATTACTGTCCTTTAATTTTATATATCCTCTACTTTTAGGTCTTAATAGTAATGGAACTATAGAAAAGGACGGTTCAAACAAAATATCCTCGTACAGTTCGGCATATGTTTCATCTGTCAAGCCATTGGCTCGTTTTCCAAATAACCCACCGTCCATATTGTCTGCTGTGGGGGCTATAAAAAGTTGAATGTCAGGATAGTCTTCTGCAGGATCCTGGTACTTCGTGTTGACAAATGCCATTGCTTCTGCTTCCATCATACTGTATAAAGAACCTTTTTTATTCACTACAAAATCAATTAGGTTCCCAAGAGACCAAACCGAGTTTAAATTGAAGCAATAATCCGTTCCATTATTGTAAGGATTGTCGAATAAAAAGGAATGTCCTCCCATCGCGATATGGTCTTGAAGATTTTTACCAACTCCGGGAAGATTTACAATCGGGTAAATACCGACCTCTTTCAAATGTTTACTATCACCGATACCAGAAAGCATCAATAGTTGTGGAGATTGAATTGATCCCGCTGATAGTATTACCTCTCTGCTTGCTTTGATAATCTTCGTTTGTTCGTGTTTCACGAATTTAACACCATATGCTCTTCGGTTTTCATCAATTAGTATTTTCTCCACTAAAGAGTGAACACTTATATGAATATTAGGTCTCTTAGAAACGGGCCTTAAGTAACCTTTCGCTGTGCTACATCGTAGACCGTCTCGTAACGTTGCGTGGGAACGAGTAAAACCTGTTTGTGATGGTCCATTAGCATCTATTATGTTGTAGCCTAATTGCTGGGAAGCTTCCAATATTTTCCCTGTAATCGGCTGTTCAAATGCAAAATGTTCTATAGTTATAGGGCCGCCTATTCCATGGTATGGATTATTTTGGTATTCCGGTATCCTCATGTCTTCTGATTTGATAAAATATTTTAGAATTTCAGCGTAAGACCAGCCGATGTTGCCCATATTTGCCCAATTATCATAGTCGCGTCTGTTACCTCTAATGTACAGCATTGCGTTTAGGGTACTGGAACCGCCGAGCACTCTACCTCGCGGCCACTTGCATCTTGTGTCAACCATGCTTAAACAATATTCATCACTCGGTTCCGTCACAAACTGCCAATCGATGGCTGATGTTTGTAAAGCGGGGAATAATGCCGGAACGTCAGCGAGTACGTTTTCATCTTGCCCCGCTTCTAGTAGAAGAATATACCAATTAGGGTTTTCTGATAGACGATTTGCAAGCACTGCACCCGCGGAACCGGCACCAACTATAATAAAATCGTAGCAATCGTAAAGTTTTTCGAACGGATAGTCTCTAACTCTATGTTCTGCGTCTTCTATGTCTGGTCTATACAAATGTATAGCCATTCGGAGTAATATCAAGGCTCCGAGACCAGGTAGAAGACCGAATAAAATCCTAGTACTAGACACCGCGGTCTTAATCGAATACTGAGTGTTAGTGGACATGTTTCCAAATGTATACTACGTCCAAATGAATCATTTTACACTTCGTATGCTAAAGTATTGAATGACATTTGATTCAGCAGGTTTCTACAGTGTAGCAAGTTATTGTTTGCCTCGGGTCAAGTTATACTTTTCACTGCACAGAGCAATGCATTTTATGATTCATATTTTCATTATGTTTTAATACTATGCTTTTAAATTGTGATTTTCACCGTTACCCATTTAAATATTAGTGAGCTTATAAATAATTCTTACAAGTAAAAAGTATGTTGTAATGTATTACTAGACAGTTTTTTATATCGTTGACTTGTCTCGTTTGTATTACTCTATATCATTGTTATTAATTGAATACAGAGTTGATTTACTTTTAAATATATTTCGCACGTGGCTATCGCAGTCATACAATTGAAAGAAACATATATTTTTAAATAATTTATTAGATAAAAACTACAGAGAAAATAAATTACTTAGACTAAGTGCATAAAATAAATAACTTAAGCTATAAAATAAATTATTTACATTATTAAATACATAATACTGTTGAATAGTGATTTGCAAGTTTTGTACATCACGCGTAATATCTTGATATTCTTCGACGAAGCCAGAATTGCTTTATCATGTCACTACCTTTCTCTCCAATCATAATTATAGGAGCATTGGTGTTACCACTAACTAGAGAAGGCATTATACTACCATCTATAACACGTAAGCCTTTCAAACCGTACACTCTTAACTCATGGTCTACGACTGCTTCTGGGTCCCAATACGGTCCCATTTTAGCAGTACCCACTGGATGGTATATCGTACAAGTGTACTGTCTGATCATACATTCCCAGTACTCATCAGTATATTTCTGTATTTTGGTGCAAGCTGGAAACACATGTTTGTTCAGCACTGATCCATGCCTTTGGAACGCTTTAGTTCTTGATAAAGCGATGGCTATCTTAACGCCCTCAATCAATGTTTTAACATCTCCCTCATCAGTTAAATAGTTCGGGTAGATGTAGGGATAGTCGTAAGGACTCGAGCTTCGTAGTTGGATGAATCCTTTACTTTTCGGTCGCAATATCATTGGGATTATGCTCCACACATCCATGTTGTTTATTGGACGGAATACTGCGTCGTAGAATTCATCAGTGAGGCCGTGAACTTTACGTAGCTGTTCCCCGCCGTCTGAGTTTGTTGATCCGGATATGAAGTGGAATTCTATATCTGGAAAATCGTCTGATGCGTTTGCGTACCTCGTGTTTACGAAAGCTAAGCCTTCCACACCACCCATGATAGTCAATGGTCCTTTACCTAGAACAGCATACTCCATTAATGTGCTGACTGTGTGTAAACGGTGTTCGACTATAGATATCTTCTTATTGACCATAAATGTCAAACCGCCTGCACCAATATGGTCTTGAAGATTTCTCCCAACTCTTAGATTTTGTATGATAGGAATGCGATGCTTTGTTAATTCTTCCGCTGGACCGATTCCGGACAACATTAGTAATTGTGCAGAATTTATTGTTCCTGCTGACAAGATAACTTCTTTTCGAGCTCTGACACGATGTACCATTTTATTGCGAACAAATTCAATTCCGAAGGCAATCTTTGTTCTTGGATCTATTAGTACCTTTGTGACGAAGGAGTGCATAGCTATGTGCAAATTATGACGATCTTTTGCCGGTCTTAGGAAAGCTTTTGCCGTGGAGCATCGACTGCCTCGCCGGACTGTTCCTTGAGCGACCATAAAGCCTGTTTGATTCTCTCCGTTGATGTCTCTATTTACATAACCCATTTCTAAACCACCTTCGATAAAACTTGAGACTAGTGGCGTGTGATATGGCGCCTCGGCGACTGTCAAATATCCTCCAGTACTGTGGTAAGGAGTTTGAGTCAGATACGGATTTTGATTGTCCTCAGATTTCTTAAAGTAGTACAATAGGTCCTTGTAACTCCAACCTTTATTTCCCATAATCTCCCAGTTGTCGTAGTCTTTTCTGTTACCTCGTAGGTACAACATGTAGTTTAACACTGAACTGCCTCCAAGGACTTTTCCTCGCGGCCAGTTGCATCTTCCACCCTCCATTGCTGTAAAAATAAATATGTTTTGTAGCTCGAACTGACATACATTTGAATATAAAAACAAGAAGGAAGCTTAACGATGAGAATAGTGTGTGGAGTGATATTTATTATCCTCTTACCTAAGCAAGAGGTTCCTTGTGGTTCAGTCTTGTACTTCCAGTCTAATTTACTGAGTTGCAAGTATCCTGCTAGGATCGGAACATCTGATATCTCTGTCTCATCTCCCCCGGCTTCTAACAGTAGAACTTTCCAGTGTCCAATTTCAGAAAGTCTGTTTGCGACTACAGCACCTGTAATGAGGATAAGTATTGTAGATAAGTAATATTTATTAAGTCTACTTAGATCTTACATTATTATTTTTCTACTATTGAGATAATTAAGAGACCGCGTGTAACCAATGCTAGCAATAGATGCTACGTAGTTACGTATTTTTGTTTTAATTGTAAAGATTCATTATAGAACGGCACCATTCTAGTAAGTTTTTAGTCCTAAGAACGCTTCAAATTCTTTAAGGGATTTCTTGCTGTTCTTACTGTTATAAAATACTTACTGACCGGCAGACCCAGCGCCTACGATGATGAAGTCATATTCAGGTAGCAAGTGATCGCTGGTCACATCCGCCGGCCTACCCTCGGGGTCCGTCTGGTCATATTGATAGTATGCCACTGCTGCTACTAACATTGGAATGAACCACGCCACCTGGAAGATTACGTCATATCATAAATGTTAAATGACTTTTGTTTTGATAATTATGGAGTAGCTAGTTCTCTAGTAAGTTCATTAATGGTCACATTCAGGGTTCTTTATACGTAAAGATCGTCCTTTAGTATAGGTTTAGTATATGAACCTACTCTAATGGACTTATTAAGTAACCCTGCAATGTCAGTAAAGGTTACTGTGATTTTGTAATGTCTTATGATTGACTTCCAAACAATTTTGGTCGAAGGTTCGAGACATCTTGTTATTAAGACTATGGCCTGTTATTATGTGTAGTTATTTGTTAAGCTCCATTAGTAATAATAACTTACCTCAGTCCCCGCTGCGGCGATGGCGGATCCTGTGATCACGTCCGCGGCCGCGTTCATTATCGCACTCATCTTTATTCTGAAATATAGATAACATAGATCTGAAATTTATCAAGGATTTTTATTTCCTACCCTAAACAATGTCGAGAAGTTGTCCATTTGTTGAGTTTCAGGTCTCATGAATGGTTTCTACTACCGTGATAGTACATACGAGTATTATAGATCTAAACAATATGTATTATGGTCACAGTAAATAGTGACACAACAATTATATGTATTGTTACAGTTTTTTGACAACAATATCTATTGTTGAAGGTAATGTGAGTTATGAAAATATTGTAAGACTTTTGCATAATTCATTAATTGCTATAATAGATCGTAATTTCCTATATAAGTAGATGATTTGTCACTAATAAGCAGTCAAGTTGACCGCTAGCTCATATCAGGGGCAGTGAGGCAAGTCCACGGTGCTGTAACGGTACTTGTATGCCCCACTTTGTAAAGGATATTCACGTAGTAAAATAAACACAATACGTAAATAAAGACTTGGATAAGCGAGAAATCTCTATAAGCGAGAGAAATATCGCGGTTCGACTGTATTTAAAAAAAAAACAAAGTCGAAATCGTTTTTTACTATTTATCAAAGAAAAAGGTACCAGGATATCATAAGAGTGCGTGAAGAATTTTAATATTGTAATTGACGTAGTTTCTGATGACTGTACAAACAATTTCTCTCAATGATGTTTACATTTCTTAGCTTCAATATATTGTTAGAAAGTGAATTCACATCACTACATATCACAATATTACGTTCTTCGTGTACTATTCGGAATATTAAACGGTTCCGGTGAAAATAACTAGTGTTACGTAACATTGAATCATGATACTGTAACACACCTTAATTAAAAGGTACGGTAATGTAACAATCGATATTTTCTGCTACTTATTTAGTTATCTACACTATGTTATAAAAAGAGGAACTTTGTATTTTTGTATGTATTGAAATAACTCAAGAACTACTGGACCGATTTCAAAAATTCTTCCACCGTTAGAAAGCTGCACTATATCCGAGTAACATAGACTATATTTTTTTTAATTCGACGCGGACGAAGTCGCGTACAACAGCTAGTTTAAGTTATAAAACGAAGCAAAACTAAATACTGTCCAGTAAAACTAATTTGATGGCTATTCATACAAAACAACACAAGGGAAGTCCTCGGTAACTATTAATCCAGTCTGTGTAGAATAGTAAGTATTACTATTCTGCCTTCTCTTCTCTTCTCTTCTCTTCTCTTACTATTTTAAAAGCGAAGGTTGGATGACTGGATGATGCATGAATGTTTGTTTGAAAGGTCGAGTATCACCAAATTGACTGAACGGAATTTAATGAAATGATGTACTGATGTAGAAAATAGTTTGGAAAAACACAAAGACTTTTTATACGTTCATAAAGAAGTTTATATATGTAAACCTGACCTGCTTTTCACATATTTACAATGATTAACAATAAATTACCTCTAAAAATATAATTCTTCACATAATAAAACACAAACTGTTGACAATCAGATCCAAGCAAGCACTCGCATTAACACCGACATAAACACTTTCACCGCTGATCTTAATTTATAAAGTAACACTTCGCATGCTACACAAAACAATTTCAAAAACAACAATGGTCTTTTAGTTACGGTACATTCTAGAACTAAAATAACAATAGTATGAGAATAACAACGGCCACTTTCTTTGACGGACTGTTTGCGACTACTTGCTACGTAGACTTGGTAAATGGTGGGAGGGTCCTTTCTTCGTTTCTGTCTGCGTGACGGAGGTCAGGAATAGCCAGATGATGTGTCATTTTGACCTCCTTTTGACAGGTTATGGAAATGTTTAGTGGTAAACTAGAATAGTGGTCTTTTAGAAGTTGTCGTGTTTTGTTTTTGTAGAATCTATGAATCTGGCAGCTAATAGACTTTAAATTAAATATTAATAATCGTAAACATATTCTTGCTTTAATTAGAGTAAAAGGAATCTCCCATTACCAATAAAATCAGTTTAAATTTGAATAAAACTTAAATTCATACAATAATGTGTTCACGCAATCTTAAATCGTAAGTTTCTACTGACGTAAAACATGTACGGTAACATAAGCTGTTTCTGTTTTCTGTAAGAAAATGAAAGGGATGTCATTATGTTTTTATACATGTATTCGGCAGTGGAAACTCACTTTAATAGATTCTTTGAGTGACTGTGCAACACGTAATTATTTGTTATAGTTTTATTTGCATTTACGATAATGCTGTTTCGAATCTATAGAAGAAAACTTTCGATGAAAGTGGAATTGCGGTCGACAATTTATTTCTATATAAATAATTTCGAGAGAAAGTAAATTCATAGAGAAATAATAAAAAGGTTTTCTTTATTGGTATACTTTATTATATACGAGAAGGTGGCAAACGAGCGGCAGGAACACAAACGTGGTCAACAACGCCAATGGATATTCGTAACAATAGGATACTATTGTATTTTTATTTTTAAAGTATTGTAGTATTTATCACAGAAAGAAGATATGAAGAAAAATATTGTATACCAATTTAACCCTTTAAATGAATTGTCCCTAATACTATCGAAATACAAACCGGTCACACGAGGTCTCTAATCATAATTATGTCATTACTATTATAACATGAATGTAGACATGAAAGGGAAAGTGCAGGCAGTGCATTGGGATGTAGAACCTGTCAGGTTACTTTAGACCGCTCTCGCTAAGTTCGTTGCACTTTATAGAACGAATTGAAAACTATTTATCAAAAACTAGCGACTCGCCCCGGCTTCGCACGGGTGCAATTGTTCTTAGTATGGCTGTTATAATCAACGTTTATAGTTTTTCTGTAGTGTATTTAGTATCAGCATTGTACCCGGGCGAAGCCAGGGCGGGTCGCTAGGGTATCATACATGAAAACCTTTCTTATGAATCATTCTATCTATTAAAAAACCGCATCAAATTCCGTTGCGTAGTTTTAAAGATTTAAGCATATATAGGGACAAATATAAAAAGCGTTATTGTTTTATATAATAGTGTAGATGTAGATGTAGATATAGATAAAGTATTTATTAATTCGAATCACAATTTCTTATAGATAGATTTTTAAGAAGTGTTATAAGTAATTGCATTATAAAACTCTTTTATTATATACTGATTTAAGTACAGTAACTATGTATATGAAGGTGAGCTCAATATATTTCTTGTAATGACGTCAATGCGGCTTCTCGTAGGTTTCCAATTTCATTTTATGCAAACTACCCAGTTTATTTAATGACTAGCTGTTGTCCGCGACTTCGTCCGCGTGGAATTATTACAGCCTATGTTACTCGGGGATAGTGTAGCTTTCTAATGGTGAAAGATTTTTTGAAATCAGCCTAGTAGTTTTTGAGTTATTTCAATACAAACAAAAATACAAAGTTTCTCTCTTTATAGTATTAGTATAGAAATAGATATTTAATATTTGATTTCTTGTGGCAATCGATGTTTCTTTCATATGTTTATATTTACAGTTTCTGACACGATTTTTCTATGTTTTTAAAAGTTTTATAGGAACATGTAATTAGTAACTACAACTTTACGTTTAATTGTCGTCATCGACTAATTTTAGACACATGGGACGGCTTTTTAAGGATGAATTTAGATTTATTTTTTTAATTATTTCTTTAGTTAATCTTGTACCTATTTATATACCTATCTAATGTTCTATTGTTGTTCACAGGAAGCTGTTTCGGTTCAACTCAGAAGCGCACAATTGTAGGCGGCTATGCGTGGGCTTGGTGGCTGGTCACTGACGTACAAAGAATTTCCCTTGAGGTAAGCTCTAAAATAGGATCCCTTGAGTTGACTCCTCAG
>QDHC01001038.1:459843-471814 GCA_013186455.1 Papilio dardanus tibullus | reverse complement strand
ATCTGTAAAATCAAATTAAGATAACTTTATTTTGTAGCTTGAATTTAAATCTCGTGAATTCATACAAGAGGTCGCAGGTAAGAGCTCAAATTTTGTAAAAATATCGCTTATTTATGGATTCCATTACAAATTTAAGACCACCTTGATGGCTGACAATCCTCTGCTGTGCGGTTTTCGCGAAACTTCGTGTCTCTCACAGCCGGTCTGTGGAATGGTCTGTCCTCGGCGGTATTTCCAAACCGCTACGGTATAGGGACCTTCAAGAAGCGAGCGTATAATCCTAAAAGGCTGGGAATGCATCTGTGGTTCCTCTGGTATTGCAGATGTCCATAGCCGTCGATGATCACCTCTGCGTTCCCGCTACTCGTTTGGCCACTTTTCTTATAAAAAAATTGTTAACGATTTTAGAATGTAACTAGTAATTGCAACTTTTATGTCAATACTACCGCACTCAGAGTCCGAGCAACTGCCAGTATTTTACTTTAGATATGTCATTGACATTTACCAATGTCTCTACCTCTGAGTTACGAGAACATAAGAAACGTTTTAAAGGGACTAGAAGGGATGACAAACCATCTCTCGCTGTGTATATTTGAACTTTCTGCGGTCGTCAATACCCTTATTTAGATTAGATTTATATTTTGTTTATTCCGTTGAAGAGTAAGATAATTCAAATCTATACTAATATTATAAAGAGGAACGATTTGTATTTTTATATGTATTAAAATACTTCAAAAACTAGTGAACCGATTTCAAAAATTCATTCACCGTTAGAAAGCTACAATACCCCAAAGTAATATAGGCTATATTTTTTAAATACGCGTGAACGAATTCGCGAACAACAGCTAGTATTTAATAACTTTGCATTTGTAAATCAAAGGTGCCAAAGTTAAATAAAAACAATGATAATGTCTGTTACTAATCAAGTAAAGTATAAAAATATAATTACGTGGAAATAAGTGAACTAGGTTTTTCCTCGTCTTTGTGTAATTATATTAAACAATTCAACTTAGTGGGTCGCTTTATTTAACTTAATTATATAAATATTACTACAAAAAACACGGAAGATTTAAGTAGTAATCAAATACACCACTAAAATCTTAAACAGAGCTTAAAAACTTGCTAAGTACCTACTAATAACTACTAATCTTGCTAACGGCCGATTTTCAAACACCACTCAAATATTTAATAGCGTCTTACATGTTAAGTCCACGCTTAAACTCCAAATTCTACGGCGATCTTGTTTAATGTTGACACCACTTAGATTTAAGCGACGCTTATCAAGTGGCGTTTGATTATTCAGCTGTTAATCTAAGTATGTGTGAAAGAAAGAGAAAATGAATAAGGCAGTAGTTTAAGCTAAAAAGAAGTAACTATTTCCAACTGCACTTCTTGCTTCAGTATTGCGTCATTCAGTACAATCCCCCTTATTCCGAAAAATGTATAAAGTACTGCGATAAACGAGGACCAATAAGTCTATTATATGATACTGGAGGACACTCGGAACTAAATAAGATAGACTATTGGACCAAATTATGCATCTGAAGTACCAGGAAGGATGTTCTATATTTTGGAATAAATTTTATGAATGTACCAGTATCACACGTAGAAAGTACAACAGTAATAACGCTGATTCTCGTTTCGGAATAAAGCGGTAAAGTTTTAAGTAAAGAAACTTGTGTTTATATTAATGGAACTCGTGTACCCGACACCACTCTACCGTCGACTTCGCTGCATAACGCACGTATTTACACTAACTCGATTCAAAAACATCGATAAGTTTGAAGTGCAGTGATCATTATATCGATACATTCAAAACTATCCCGAAAATTCGAAATATCGATAAGTTTTAATTGTAAATTACTGTAAAACAGTGGCTTATCGTTAGAAAAGTTCAGCATTCCTTTCTAATTTCTGTTTTCCTAGTATTCTATCAGTAAAATTTGTTTAAAGTTAAAAGTGTCCCTTGCCTTGTCATCTGTCATTCTAGACAGGACCGATTCGAATATCGATTTCAAGTCGAATCTAGTTTTAATTTAATCGATTTTGTAAACGAATAGTAATTGTAATGAAAGTGTGTGTTTAGTGAAGTGTTCTCAAATTAAAACTATTTTCATTTGTTTTGTAAATATGTCTTTATTATGGATGGGAGCTTTTAACATTGGACTGACAGTCGGCTGTACTTATGCGGTGGTTAAAAGGTAAGGTTAATACAGATGGGTCAATTTAATGGATCAAATTTGATACTCCCTCGGAATTTAACAAGTAACCTTGTAACGGCGGCATTTTTTACATTGAAACTGCAAAAACTGAACTTATTTTTAGCAAATTTCGATTTATTAAGTACTAGCTGTTGTGCGCGACTTCGTCCGCGTAGAATTAAATAACATAGCCTATGCTACTCGGGGATAATGTAGCTTTGTAACGGTGAAAGAATTTTTGAAATCGGCCAAGTAGTTCTTGAGTTATTTCAATACATACAAATATACAAAGTTTCTCTCTTTATAATATTAGTATAGATTTAACAAAATAATATCTATCGAACCTCGTAACGTCGTCGTGTGTTACAAAATAAATGTTTTTTCTTAACTTAATTCGATTCATATTTATGTTTTAAATCTGTATCGATTTATTCAATTTAATCGATATTTTTAAACAGCTCACCTCACTACTAAAATTGAAAAGTGACAAATGTTGCTTATTACTTTGGCCCACCTATAATAATTTTTCTTTGTCCCAATTACATTTTTGGTTCATATTTTGTCGAGAACATTTATTACATTATATTCGACTTAATTACAGAAAATTAGCAATTTATAATATTTATGACACGGTTAGCTACCATGTACGGCGGAAATTCTTTTTTTGTCATTACAATGAATAGGCAACAAAAAAGTGCTACGTCATAAGATTTCAATGGATATCTTTCTGGCAGTTTTATAAATAACAATACAGGTTTAACCTGAACACAATATCAAAAGCGGTTCATGAACGTGACAATCAAAAACATTGTCATGTTAAAAAGCGAATTTGACATTGATTTTTGGAACACCATGTATATGATGGAATAAATCACACACCTATTATAAAAGTATTGTAATATTATTTACCATGGTATGTATTGGTAATGTGGCGAGGGGACGTATAGGAAGAGGAATTATCCTCTTGCTGTGCGTGTCCTCCCCCGTAGATTAAGTGTAGGCAACGCATCTGCAATTGCAGATGTCTATGGGCCGCGGTCGCTTCGCTATTTGAGCGAATTCAGGCGGTCGCTTGCTCGTGTGCCACTTTATAACATAAAAAAAAAATTTTGAATGCGATAGTTTATGTATAGATGCTTATTTGAAGTTTTCATCAGAACGGCTTAACGGATCTCGATGACATTTAGCAGAGATGTCGAACATAGTTTTGGACCAACACATAGACTNGTATATAAAAACTGATAAGATATGTGATGCGATTTAATGAAGATGGCTATAAAGGTTAAAGAAGAGCGAAGAAAGTATCAATAATCTGTGTGAAAGAGGATTTAAGGATATTAAAAAAGAGGAGTGAATTTTAGTATGACCGTACATAGGAAGTAAGTATGGAAAAGTCTTGGTACCTAGTTACAATGGCGCCCACCCATAGAAAAAAGAATAAATTGGTGATTAATTAAACATTCAAATGGCTCAACTCGGTTTTGAGCCCTTCGAGCGCCTCTCTTCTTAAGTAGGGCTTATTAACTCGCAGTCACAGCCGGTTCACAATTATCCACAACCGCTCAGCTCGTCACTATATACGCTACCTTAGCAGAAACTAACAAGAGCCGTGCATTATGCTCTATTTATATTTCAAAATAACTCACTCGAGGGGCACACCGCTTGATGTTTATCGAACAGAGCATTAATACTACATTAATATATCTTACTAAGTGTTGCTCGCGACTTCGTTCCTGCAGAATAAAAAAATATAGCCTATGTTACTCGGCGATAATGTAGCTTTCTAACGGTGAAAGAATTTTTGAAATCGATCCAGTAGTTTTTGAGTTATATCATCGTCACCAGCTCACTATACATCTACATCTAATTGCGCGAAGCCTACCACCTTAGGGGTGACTAGGCCATAGTCAACCACGCTGGCCAAGTGCGGGTTGTATCACAATGTTTTCCTTTAACTTTGAGTTATTAGAATACATACAAAAATACAAAGTTTGTCTTTTTATAATATTAGTATAGATTAGTATTATAATTGGGTATCAAATTAGAACGGATTAGTAACCTGCTCCAATTAGATAGAGATATCGGATTTTATCCGGCTACAATTAATGCAGCCGGATGTATCATATTTTGGTTAGTAAGCCTGCATTCACACGAGCGCTTTTTCAACGCGCGATAAAAAAGTGTTGATACAGAACAAATACATTTCTATGTATCTGGTTAGAAAGAGGCGCTTTTAAATCACAATTCTGTAACGTTGCATTTTGAACGCTGGACGAATGAAACAAGGTTGATTTTACAATGTACGTAATGATAAGAGCGTTAATGGCCAACGCCAACGTTAAAAAAGCGCTCGTTGGAATGGTGGGTAACAGTTGTCATAATGCGGTTATTCTGCGCCGCGATAACAACGGTCGTAGGATTTGCAAATATTAGTATAGCAAATATTCACATGTCTGAAATAAGGGTATTTACACACCCGCATCATGTGTGCGAAAATTCTGATTGTTCAAAATTTTAAATTCGGATTGTTATTGTTATAAAGGTTGTTTGTGACATCTTCCGCGCGGAATTTAAAATCTAGCCCATGGTACCTGGGTATAGTAGCTTCCAAACAGTGGAAGAAATTTTCAAAAAGGTTCAGTTTTGGAGCCTGTTCAATGCAAACAAATAATAAAATCTTTTCTCTTTAGATTTCTTGAAATCTTTGGGAAGTTACCATCCGGTTGTGAGTGACAGACTACTTTTCAATTGAATTCAATATGACAACGGCTAGTATAGTATTAAAGTCACAATTATACGGACTGAAACACTGTGTAGAAGTAATTTATTTCAGTATTTTAGGTTATGTTTAGGTTGAAGTCATCTTGATTACACGATGACCAAAATAGGTACACATTTCCATAGATTTTACTTATCGTGTCATAGATAGGTAAATGTAGATATTGTGTGGCAAGTATTGTAAAGAGGTCATGATAGCTGTGTACTTAAGGTGACCTCAAAATCTGGATCGAAACCCTTAGCCTCAACAATGGCTTTCAAAATGTTTAGGAAATAGTCACCCATAACTTTAACAACTTTGAGACATTGTTGAAACATTCATATTATTATCGTGTTAGTGCAGAGAGAATTATATTAGAAGGCTTCACAGTATGCTTTTGTTAAAATGTGTCAGCAGCGGCACCCCACTGTTATTTTCCAACTTTTCCAGTATTTTTGTTGAGAGTGTTATTAGAATTTTAATAAATTAGGAACCCATTTAGACAGGTAGAGAAATTAAAGGCTGAGAGAACCTTATATCTTGAAAGAACTTTAAAATCCCTCGTTATGAGTAACTTTATTGGAGAAATTAAATATTTTTTTCTTCTTAGTTTAGTTTAGACTAGCTGTTTTTCGCGACTTCGTCTGCGTATCATTATAAAACATAGACTATGTTACTCGGGGATAATGTACCTTTCTAAAGGTGAAAAAAAAATTGAATTCGGCCTAGTAGTTCTTGAGTTATTTAAATACAAAGTTTTCCTCTTTATAATTTAGTTACGATTAAGATAAAGGTTTATGTGTAACTGTTAAGATATAAATAACTTTTGTATCAAGATCATCCCTTTCAACTTCGTTATAGATTATGTAAGGTGCCTTGTGGCTGTAAAATACAAGTCAGGAANCATTCATATTATTATCGTGTTAGTGCAGAGAGAATTAGAAGGCTTCACAGTATGCTTTTGTTTAAATGTGTCAGCAGCGGCACCCCACTGTTATTTTCCAGTATTTTTGTTGAGAGTGTTATTAGAATTTTAATAAATTAGGAACCCATTTAGACAGGTAGAGAAATTAAAGGCTGAGAGAACCTTATATCTTGAAAGAACTTTAAAATCCTTCGTTTTGAGTAACTATCTTGGAAAAATTAAATCTTTTTATTTTAGTTTAGACTAGCTGTTGTTCGCGACTTCGTTCGCGTGGAATTAAGATCCTTCACCCTACGTTACTCGGGAATAACGTGGCTTTCTAATGGTAAAAAAATATTGAAATCGGCCCAGTAGTTCTTGAGTTATTTAAATACAAAGTTTTCCTCTTTATAATTAAGTTAAGATAAAGGTTCATCTGGAACTGTAAAGATGTATAAAATAACTTTTGTATCAAGATCATCCCTTTCAACTTCGATATAGATTCTGTAAGGTGCCTTGTGGCTGTAAAATACAAGTCAGGAAGACCCAGTCCGGCCGCGGCCGTCACGGGAGACGGGTCCCTCCCGTTGATTCCTCTCCCGGACTACGGAATAAAAAGAATATTTATCAATTAAATAAAAGATGTCGCAATTAATAAATGATAAATAAATATGATGTTTTATAATACATGTTTATGTAGTTATTTGTGCAAATGTTTGTGATAAGTCTATGATAATTTTGCTATCATATTTATATCATTAGATAAGCAGTAATGTCTTGATATGCGATAATAAACTTTAATTTAATTAGAATAAGGTCGTTTGATATCAATCATCAGAATCTATTCCGTGTTCTATACGGTTGCATTGCTGACGTGCGTCTGACGTGTTGTAAATTGTGTTACATTTTTTTTAATTTTAAATTTATTACAGTCCATAGCCAGTATTAATTAAATTAATTTATTAATTAAAAAAGAAGCCCTCTTGATTTTGCAAGTGGAATATTACTAAAAGTTTTATATAAAATACAATAATTTATTTTCGAAAACTTCTCAGTAATAAAGTCTTCCAATTTAATGTAACTTGTCGAAAAGATAAAGTTTTGATTAAAGTGTAATTATAAAGTTTGGTGTTAAATGAAAGAGGGTTACAATGGAATTTCTGAGGATAGCTTTGGTGCCTTTAGTTCTCACCGTGGGGCTCACGTGTTTGAATGTTAAGAAGTAAGTTAACTTACGGAACTAAGCTAATGGGAAGAGGACTTCCTCTTCCCACCATTTCTGCTTCGCATCCACTTGAATCCACTTGGATTTGGCGGGGGAGGGGACGCATACGAAGAGGAATTATCCTCTTGCAGTGCGTCTCCTCCTCCGTAGATTAAGGGTAGGTAACGCATCAGCAATT
The DNA here is from genome assembly GCA_013186455.1 of Papilio dardanus tibullus. NCBI lineage: Eukaryota > Metazoa > Arthropoda > Insecta > Lepidoptera > Papilionidae > Papilio > Papilio dardanus. The sequence goes on along the minus strand of QDHC01001038.1, from coordinate 464,548 downwards.
GCAGATGTCTATGGGCAGCGGTCGCTTGGCTATATCAGCGATTCCAGGTAGCCGCTTGCTCGTTTGCCACTTTTTAATTTGCTACTAAGTCGAGAAATCCGTCTTGGGCCAGCTTATTTGACCGACGCATAGTAACCAACTCAGAGTAGATTACGATCCCTTTGGTGGGGATATACTTTTGCACAACCCCACCTGTAGAGTTGCAAATTGCTGTTAATTTAACTTTCTTTTGCATTCACAATCATTAATGATTTGTAGCGAAATATAAAAGCAAATATATAACAAATAACCTGTTTTATATTATATCTGATAGTGATACTTGTACAATTAATAATCAAGTATAAGAATGTAGTGCAATATAGAGTTCCTCAGACATTGTTAACATTCCGACCAATCACAGCAGAGACTAAGATTGTATGCGTCGACAATGATATCTTTAGAGATTGTAGATACGAATCTATCGTCTATCAAAGCGATCTTTAGACGGGACATGCCGTGGTTCCATGTTGCCGGAAAACTGAGGAGTCATAGGGAATGTTGAAACTGATGAGCGTTCTGTGCTCTCATTGGAGATTCTGGAACCTTCTTCTATTGCACTTGTTGTTGGCCATCGAAGAGCTTTTAGTGGGTTAAATCCCATATAACCCTGGTTTCCCTCCTAGAAGGCTTCTTTGGAAGATTTCCTATAAAAAAAGATAAATCTAATATCGCTGACTTACTTAAATAGCTCCTGTTAAAATAAAACTATTTGCTTTCCCAAGATTTAATCAGCGATAGTATGTAACTAAATGTTTTTCTTTTCTTCACCAGGAACTCTTACAGTAGAAGAGGTGTACAGAGACCGGGACCAGTTCGCGGGTCTGGTCCGGGAGGTGGCAGCACCAGACGTCGGGCGGATGGGCATCGAGATCCTGTCATTCACGATCAAGGACGTTTACGATGACGTGCAGTATCTTGCCAGTCTCGGCAAGGCGCAGACGGCGGTCGTCAAGCGGGACGCGAATATCGGTGTCGCTCAGGCCAATAGGGATGCGGGTATCAGGGTATGTAGGACTATCGTTATTATACTTACTTATCATCATTATATCATGACAGCGAGCACGTATACAGAGGGGAATCCCAAATATCTCCCATATTTGGGATTCATAACCCCCCAGAAATCTAACAGAAAAAAGTTTTTATCCGTATATTTATTAATTCGATTTCGCGTTATTTTATTAAGTAGGTAAAATAAAAATACAGGCAGGTCTTATCTTGATCTGGAGGGTTACCGAAAGTACATGCGGTAGAACGCGATTCGATAGAAGACATCAAAAATGCCTGGAAATGGAACTGACAATGGCGTTCGATATCACACGTGACAAGCACATGACTTATCGAATGTCATTGTCAGTTCCATACATTTTTGTCGTTTCCATCAGCGATATCGTCAATCGAAAGATACTGGTGACCACCACCGAACCAAAAGTCTGGATACGTGCCTAATTGAGATACCTAATGTCTTTGTAATACAATAATGCCTCTGCAGTCGAAGACGCTTTGTACGCTACGTAACAATGTTGTTAAGTAAGAGTATTCCTTTACAAATAATATTACAAATGTGAAACATTTGCTTGTCCCGATAAATCAATAGTATGTCACTAGGGCTCTGACGGCTTTTGTGCTGCACCGTAGCGTAGGTACGCCTCGATTCCGATTCTGTGTTTTGTTCAGAAAAGTTACTTACTTTGTTATGATTTTACAAACATTTACTGAAAGATCGACATCTGTAGGTCCTGTGGTATAGCGTTGTCATCACCTCGATGTTCACTACCCTCGTATGCCCACTTTCTCTTATATAAAGTAAAAGTATTTACTTCATTAAAATTTATTTAGAAAAATCACATGTAATAGTGTATGACATATTAAGGCCAATGTCTATTATTATTGGTGACAATTAAGGTCAAGAATGGAGCTGTAAATTCTATCAACTTGTATAATTGAACAAGATATTGCACAAAATGTTATAGAATCTAATTAAAAATAGAGTTATTTTATTTCATTTTTGATGGTTTGTTTGAAAATGAATAGACTTCCAAACTGAACTGACTTAAAAATATATATCATTGTCGCAAAGCTGTACCTGGATGACGTAATATTTAATATGTGTGACATATCTAATATATTGTTTTCTTATCCTAATTAACTACCACATATATTTTATGATGTATATTAATTTAATCTTTACTGCTGTTTGGTTGCCATCAACACCCGCGGTAATAAACTGCCCTACTAACCCTCAGGGTAAACCTTGAACGAGGGTACTTAAAATCGTTATTATTAAGTATATTAGATTTTTAAAGTTGAAGTCCGGGTTTTGTTACATCTCTACTTGTCAATATGCTAGTTGTGCTCTGGACGACCTCGTTGAAAGTTTCTTCGAGTAGGATTCTTTCTTACAACTTTTTATTCCCTCATTTTAATCAATTACAACCCTTTTGTCCCATTAAAAAGTACTCTATGTTCTTTATCAGGCTCTGGATTATGTGTGTACCAAATTTTATTTAAATCGGTTCAGTAGTTTTGTCATAAAAGCGCGACAAACAGATTTGCTTTCGCATTTATAAAAAAGTAAGGAACCATTGTCTAATATTATTGTAATTGCAGGAAGCGGAGTGCGAGAAAACCGCGATGGACGTGAAGTACTCGACGGACACCAAGATAGAGGACAACAACAGACTGTACAAACTGCAGAAAGCGCAGTTCGATCAGGAAATAAACACCGCTGTGAGTTTATTGCTTGATCTAGTACATACATTCTCAAAGATATTTTCTCCTAGATTCTTTTTCCTCTTTCTAATTTTTTATTTATCTAAATTAGTAAAGTACCTACGCATGGGTATTTTTTTAAGTTGTTTTTTTAATTTATAGAAAGCTGAATCTGCTCTAGCGTACGAACTTCAGGCGGCTAAAATCAAGCAGAGAATCCGTAATGAAGAAATTCAGATCGAAGTTGTTGAGAGACGCAAGCAAATTGAGGTATTTCTTCACAATAATTTATTAATTTCATTTCAGAGTCAGTATCTAATATTTTCTTTAAAACTTGATTTTCAACAACTTTAAGATATCCTAGGAAATTGAACCTTTGCATAGTTATAACGGACTAATGTCTTACCATTTTTCTTAAATTACTTTTAACCAAAATCACTAAATTCCTCTTTAAAAACAAGTTATTTGTTTAAAACTAAGTACAACGCCATCTAGTTAGCACTAAGCATAAACTCATTAGGTGGAGCAACAAGAGATCCTGCGCAGAGAAGAGGAGCTGGTGTCCACAGTGCGGCTGCCCGCGGAGGCGGAGGCATACCGTCTGCAGACCATAGCCGAAGGGAAACGGTAATTTCAACCTAAAGCTATTGTAATAAAGAACATTTTCAGTTAACCCATAGCATTGACATTGACGTTTAGTACTTGCTTGGTAAATCAAAATTACTATCAAATGCTGTAAGCTATCGCTGTGGGATTTAAGAAAAACCAAGTAAGTAAGTAGCCTATGGGGTTACCTTCAAACATCCATATATCTTAACTTTTGCATTTCTAATATTAGTAAGAAGTAAGATTGCTACCTCTGTTTAAATCTTCGATTATGAAAGAGATATTAAACAGTGGGGGATTTACACATTTGCCGCTCGCAGGCTATACAAATTATGCCGTCCCTTCTGACCTCTCCATTTCAATACGCTACAGCTACAATGAGAAATAAAGTTGAAAATATTTTAGAATTAATATAAATCAACTTTACTTTGCAACTTACATATCGACGAAGAAATTCAAAGATATGTGTGAAGTCACGTAAAATATGCGCTAGTCGTGGAGTAAAGGGAAATGGGTTGAACTACTACCACTACTTTTGAGTTTCCATTAACTGTTTGTTAACATGAGAAACATAATTTTTGTTGTAGCTTGATAATAATTATTGCTACATTTTAAAAGAAAAAAAGTAGAGATTAAAAAAATGACCTTTTTTGTCAAAATCTGCCGCCGAAGGCTTAATTCTCAGTATATTGGTAAATCCGCCACTGCTTTTAACCAGAACTCAGACAGTGGAAGCAGCAAAGGCGGACGCCGAGCGTATCAAGGTGCTGGGTCTAGCGGAGGCCAATGCGATAGGTGACGTGGGCAAGGCGGACGCGGAGCGCATGCTCGCCAAAGCTAGAGTCTACAAGCAGTACGGAGACGCGGCCATCATGGCTCTCGTGCTTGAAGCTTTACCCAAGGTACGTATTAACATAGAGGAATTATGTAATGACAGCTAAATTAAAGCTGCGAATATAAGCAATGATAAGCCAGGACTCTAAATAGCAGAAGGAGAAAAAATAAAGATAGATAGAAATTATTTTTCTTCAGACTTTTCAACGATAAAGAGTTTAGGCACGATGCCATTCGTTCGAAAAACAATGTCAATGCTCTATTATTTAGTACTTTCAATAATGTTACTCGATGTTAGCATATAAAACTAAGTATATTCAACCTGTATATTACTTGAATTAACTTTTTCTTCGATTGAACCTGTATTTGTGACTTTGTCAATCAAAAATCTATACGTACAGACTCTTGATCATCTATTAGCTATTTACTATTCTGACTTTTCTCCTTAGATCGCTGCGGAGGTGTCGGCGCCGCTGGCAAAGACTGACGAGATAGTGCTGGTGGGAGACGCGGGCGC
>QDHC01001038.1:429336-439770 GCA_013186455.1 Papilio dardanus tibullus | reverse complement strand
AAAATAATAAAATAAATGTTCAGTTCTTTGCATTATTTCAAACACCTATAAAACCAAATACTTACCAACCATAAAAAAAAATCAAAATGCTTAAAATGGCGCCAAAATCTTTTTTGCAAACAGGCGCCAGTAGCCCTTACGGGGGCCCTGTTTACATAAGTAGTTATCATGACAAGCCGGCTACAAATGTCAGTTTTAACTGTATAGTCAAACATACAGTTAAAACTGACGTACATAAGGCATTTTGAACTACACAGTTAAACTGTATAGTTAAAACTTTGCAGTTAAAGTATCTTTTGATTGGCGATATCGCTGATGGAATGTTAGATATCAAACGTCAACGTCAGTTCCATACATTTTTGATGTTCGCTATCGTATCGCTTTGTAGCGCATGTACTTTGGGTAGCCCCCCTGAGCGTCTGTAGCCAGCTTTATTTGGTTTAAAACACATTCGAGACTTGATCTTGATATTGGCTAAGTAAGGAAAATTAACGCAAAACTGGTCAAGTATTAAATCGACCTTGAATTAATTAGTATGCATTAGCTATGTCTATAATAGTCTCTTGTCTTTAATATCCACTAACAAAATATACCAATAACATATCCCTATCTCATTTTTTTCAAAAATAATGACAGTGACGACTATATGTTTTTGTAAATGTTTCGGCAGTGAAAACACTCAAACTTGTCTATTCAAGAAGTATAGTAGTGACAGTATAAGTTTAGATATTATATTATATTGTATAGATAGGATATCTTGTTAAGATAATAAGGTTATGTAGAAATACGCGGTTGGTTTCCGATATATGAGAGATAAATAGATAATAATCATTGTCTTGTTACATCTACTATTTCTCAATTTATTAAACTGATGTTAACAAACTAAATGTATTTGAATTTAATCCTTAAAAGTTTTAAATTAAAGTTGTAATTACATTGTTGACTTACCTATCAATCGATGAAATATTCTTGCTTTAAAAATACAGTAATCTGGTGCGTAACTACTTCTTTTTACCTCAATGTCACGATGGAATTAATAACTGAACGGGGACAGGAAAGGGTGTAGAAATAACTACTATATTTTTCTTTCAATTTATATATTTTAAAATCATCTCTCGTACCCTTAGCAAAAATTGTAACAAAATAGAATTTGTATAAAGACAATGTTGTACAATGTATTACAGAGCTTGGAAAAATAAATAAATCTTCGTGTTCTATAAATTAATTTACCACTTGAACTTTAAATTATAACCAATAAATACTGATTTCGTGTTACCTCATGGCTTCATTAGTCTGAGTTCGCGAGAAAAACGGAGATTTAACTTCGGCGTAAGGCCGTTTTTTGCGTGACAGTGGTCTACTAAAGTCTTAAGGTAAGAGTAACGAAGTGTGTAGTTCTATTCAATTAACAAAATCTTGTAATTTATTTACACATCTACAAGAAAATTATTACGCTATTGTAAAGAAAATTGAAACTATTAACAAACAAACTGCTGGCAATCTTATCGAGTAAGAACCACCTGTCAATGGAGGAGTAGCATCTTTACCGTCATCAGCAAAAACTCTACCCCAAACCGCAAAACTGTACAAATCTCTTGTAACGTTGTTCAATTTAAAGCTATAATGTGTCTTAAGTCCATCGTCAGAGAGTATCTTTTCGTATGTATATTGTCTCGGTTTCAAAGGATTTATAGCGACATCTAGTGAGACGGGATAGAAGATTGAATCATCCGCGTCTAATTCTTTGAGTCTTTGAGGAGTCGGCATTGACGCTATTATGCTCAACTCTTCGAATATTGCTGTTGTGTTTTCTTGGTAATTAGGGAATCTGTAATGAAAAGTATATAACAGATATAATAGAACCTGGACAAACGAGAGTGTGAGGGACCGCGATATTTGACACGCTTAAGCCTTGTGCGCACCAGGATAGTATTTTAGTCGAGTAGCAAGGGTAGCATTTATCCGAACAAAGGATTTACTACTGTTCGGACTCGTTTAAGCCTAAACCTACGCACTAGGATAGTAATTTAGTAATAAGCTTGTCCGAACAGCAACATTTTAGTAGAGCACATTAGTAAACCCTTTGTTCGGATACTTGCTACTCGACTAAAATATTATCCTGGTACAAGGCTTTATAGAGGTTTCTCTCTAATCAGGTATTTCGTTTATGAAGATTGTCCGACGGGACCAGAGAATCCGAGAGTCCAGATCCAGATTTGATTGTATGTTACAAGTTGTATGTGTCAATACTAAGGGGACTAAAACGATGCAAAAAAGGGCTGTCTTCGTAATATTTCGTCCGATTTCAACTTAACATTTAAACATGACAGTCAAAACATCCTCATTCATTCACTTGCTTCCTTAGCTGTTGTGCGTGACTTCGTCCGCGTGGAATTAAATAATATAGCCTATGTTACTTGGATAATGTAGCTTTCTAATGGTGAAAGAATTTTTTAAATCGGCCCAGTAATTCATGAGTTATTTCAATACAAACAAAAATATAAAGTTTCTCTTTATAATATTAGTTTAGATTGCAGCTACATAGGCTTGTTTATTTGCCGCTCTAGGACTCTCTTACCTTCTGCCACACGTGTCTATGGTATCACCAACACAAGCCAGCACTGAACAGATCCTGGTCCCGCCTGTGCCCATCCCGGAGAAGCTGCGAACTCCAGTAAACGCTGCCGCTCTATACCTATAGAACTGAACATAGATATTTTAACCATTAGTTTTTAGGCAGTCGAATTTGGATTAGCAAGAGTGCAAAGGACCGCGATTTTGGCTCTTTTGTCAGATTTCTCTTTAATCCGAGTTTCTCGCTGTAGGAAATTGTAAAGTGAACTGTATGGTAATTTAATGCTGGTAAAATAAGGGAAAAAATGGGAAAGAATAAAAAAGGCGTCTTGAACGTACCTGGGCTTTATTTGACGGGAGTAATGGCAATGTTGCCATTAGTTAAAAAAATGACATTATTTTTAATTAAAGTAATGTTGCCGTTTGCAACACTCGCTTATGGATGTAAAAGCTTAGCTTTGTTTTAGCTCTTCGGGGCCACAGAATGACTCTTCCTTATACAATTTACTTGCTTAATCAAGTCTTATCCTAGTTATCCTAGTTATCCTAGTTTGACTATAATCTTGGAAGATCTAAAAAAAATTGTAGTAACCTTATAGATGCTACGTTTCTAAGTATTGTTCCTTATTTGGTAGCTTGTATTTTTAGTAATGTTTGACGCCAAATATCTTTTAAATTATCATAAAGAGTCCAAGTAACAAATAATGTACTATGTATTTAGATATCTAGACTATGTACTTAGATATCTAGATTATAAATAGCGTAAAATAAATGACATTTGTAAGCGTGGCAAATAGGTGACATGCATACAGAATATTTTTATTGCGTAGTTATCTATGCAAATAAAATGTTAAAGCGTTGTATTGTACATTAACTACAGACTTGTATGTAGTTTAATTTATATCACTATACTTACGCTCATTCCCAATACAAAGGGTTTTTTTATAATACAAAGTGGCAAACGAGCAAGTGGACACCCGGATTCGCTGAAAAAATCGAGCAATCCCCGCCCATAGACATCTGCAATTGCAGATGCGTTGCCTACCCTTAATCTACGGAGGAGGAGACGCATGTCAAAAGGATGACACCTCCTATGCATCCCCTGCCTCGCCCTTCATTTAGGCCTCCGGCACCACACTCATCAGACGAAACACGGAATAGCTTCTATTTCCCGCCTGTCTTCTGTGTGGTCGTGGTGTTTCACCGGGCGAGCCGGACAATTCGTGCGATGATATTAAAGCGAGCTCTACTACTGTAAGGACGGACATAATTAAATTACATCAGATACGATATTTAGTAAATAAGCGCTTTATTGTTTCGATTAATGTTATTCGTATAACAAAATGTACCAATCATTCAATTAAAAAATATCTTAAGTATCATAAAGATTCTTCTTAACAAACTTCAGTCTAATTCAGTCTGATTAGATCACATTATCTTTCTTTTCCTTCTTATAAATCCAATCTTCTATCTCCAAGTAATTTTCTAAATCATTTTTTGTAGGTTTCTTATTATGATCGACATCCCTGTTGTAAACACGACCCCAAACACCGAACGCAACCAAATCGGTCTGAGGTGAATTTATTTTATAAATTATATGTTCTTTGTGCCCATTAAAATCATTTAAATTATTCTCGCATAAAACTTCGTTTGAGGTTATCTTTGAACTTTCTAGAAATGTAACATTCTTCGGTCTGATCGGGAATTTATTGTTTGTGAAAGACAGAGGGAAGTAAATGATGTCGTCACATTGTAGTGACGTGTTGTAATGGTGGACGTGTGACGTCATCTCTATCACTAAATCTTCTATTACCACCTTATCTTCTGTTTTATCGAATCTGAAATATACAACAAATTATTTTATTCGTATTAAACAAACAATCAATATCAGATTTGAAAATCTAATTAAACTCTTATGAGTCATTATTTTAAACTAATTAGAAACGACTACACTCATGCATGTCAGTCCGAAGTCAGTCAGCAGTCGGTAGTCGGCATCGACTAGTCCGTCCCGAGGCGTAAACGCGCGCAACAGCCCTGTTATTTACCCGATTGGTCTGGACTCTGGAACTAAGTAGTCGGTGCCAACTCCGGACTGACTGGTTTTACGTGAATGTTGATGTTTATTCATTTGTTTATACACGTTTTTTTAAATTCTGTTAATCATATTAAGCAATATATTGTTTGATACCTATACGGGCAGCTTTTTATTGAGTCGTTTTTACAGGCGACCACCGCACAAGTCGCTACGCCGAGGTCTTTGCGAGAATACGTGTTAACACCATCCTTAGCAAGCGCCCTGTAATGTGGAACCTGGAAATTAATACGAGAATTAATAATATAAATCTTATTAAAAGTATAAAAAAACATACAGAGAGAATGTGAACCTCGTCCTTATTTGGAATGTAGGTTAAAAGTATAACAGGGACAATGGTTAGAAAAAAATGACGAGACATGTAATGTAATGTAGTTCGACCTATGATGGGCCCCATTAACCGCAACTCCACGACTAGCGCGTATTTTGCATGACTTCACACATATTTTTGAATTTCTTCGCTGATATGTGCAGGTTGCATCACGATGTTTCAAACCATTATGATATTAAAAAATAAACAAATACTATTTTATAACATTAGTTACGATTATAAATAAAAGCATATATCCCTTGTGCGGTGCATAGTTTCCCAAGCAATTCCGATCATAAAAGCTCAATGAATGGTAAAGGCGATTGTGTAAATAATTGTGTTACTTACTTTTGTAGTTATCACATGCAGACATGCACTAAAACTATTTAAAAGCAATCACTAAGCTTTGAGTACACTAAATTAATATTATACCACTTTGGTGCATGGTGAAAAATTGTCCCCCATTTCGACTTCTACTAAGTAACTATTTTTTAGCAGAACTAAATAAGCTAAAAAATTTTTCAGTTTAAATTCTTTTAAATCTAACTAAACAAAAGTTAGTAAAAGCGTTACCAAAAATCTTGAATTAGAACAACGTATAAATTACACTATAAAAACAAATCGCTTAAATGTTACTAAGAAATATTATTAATTACTATCCCATTCAGACTTAAATAGTCTACACTAAGGTTCTGACTTAGTGACCGCTTAACGACACTAAGTGCGAGCTAAATATCCAAAATATCCTTACCTGCTCACCATCCTTGAGCTGTAGGTTCACAGTGAACTTGCAGGAAACCTCCTTGGTGGTGAGGGTGAACTCCTGACTGCCGCTGACCAGGGGCCGGCTGGTGTGCGACGGCAGCGAGGGGTCGCTGATCAGCACTAAGCTATCCAAGTTCTTCGGGTCGTCGCTGATAGGACCCGGGTACTCATTCTTGATCTGCACACAATAAGTAATTTAGTAGATGTAAAGTCATTATTTAGTTAAACTTGTTATTTAGTAGTTTACCTCTCCCGGTACTTTAGGCACTTTAGCTACTAAAAGTTTAGTAGTCGGCACTCCCGGCATTACACTTATCAAAGCACCAGCTTTGCCTGAGTAAATACCAGACCCTGAAAATAGAAGCACATCATTATTAAATTCTTGAGTAAATTATGAAACTAGAAATCGTTAGACGATTTTTTTAAATGGTTTTTTACAGATACATTAGATAATGTAACTCACCAGCGCTCCCCACTCTCACGTTGTTCGCGCCCGCAGCTAGGAAATTAACATTTAATGCATATGTGTACGCCTCCTGGATTTCCACAGCTGGAATTAAAAGTTAAATCAAATGTTTCCTTCCGTAAAATGGATATTTTAGACTAAATTCAAAGTCCACTATGACTCATCGTAAGTTTTGATGAACTGATGGGAATTAATCCCCATAATATGACCTGGATAAATTGTAATGCTCAGGCGAACCAGTTCGATAATGCTAGGTACTACCACGGGGTTCCATTCCATAGTAAAGTTTTCTAGTATTATATTATCTGTGGTACTACTAAATTACTATGAATAACTATTTCGATATTAGTAGCGTCGTTTGTAACGAAATCTAACCTAACGAACCAACAGATAACACAATAATTAAAGTAGTTTCTAAAGCAACTTGCAATCCTTACCAGTCAAATACGGCATCTCTGAGAACCACATTGTGCTAAATATGACATCGGTGAGGTTATGTTTCTGCACGACTTGCACAGCCGGCACTTGGAACATTAGATCGAAGCAGATGTAGTGACCGAAAGTCACCCCGAAGTCGGTGCCGAATACGCCCAGCTCCGGTTTCAAAGCTGGTGTACGCGTAAACTCGCCGAATAAATTGATTTTACGGTAACTGGAAGATAAAAGATTAGTTAATTCTCTGCTTGAAAATAGATATAATTTAGACCCTCCACCTTTTGGGAAATCAGTTAAAGAGAAGTTTATTAATTTCGTTATAACATGTTCAGTAAAAAATGTTTTTTTTTTATTTATTAAGCACCAGTCTATTAAGACGAATAATCGGGCTAACTTACCCAATTTATTAAATATAAGAAGTATCAAAAATAGTGGGCTCTTCTGAGGTTTAGAAAAGAATGAAACACTAAAGCGTGGTAGAAAATACGCAAGAAGGCAAAACTCACCGATCAATAACAGCACCATTTCTATCAAATACAACGTTAGTATTGAACAAGTACTCCTTCTGTTTGGGACAGTACTCGCCGGGCGCGTTGTTGCAATCCATCACCTCTTGCACATTGATCACTACGTACATTTGATGCTGGCGAGCTGCTGAAGATATTGATACTAGGATCTGCAAAGTTTTTGTTACAATGTTGAGTATTGTCGTTACAGTTTCGTCTTAGAGAATGAGAGGGAAGACTATATTACCTACTTTCTTTGTTTTACATTGTAAGAAATGTTTGATCTTTACTGGGGGAACGTTCGTATAGCGTTGCTTGCGAAAGGCTGAAAACCAGCGCGGCACCCAGTGACAACCTGGAGGCAGCAATTAATTGAGCCTCTAGGAATTGTCCAGGAACTATGTTTTTTAATTCTTTTTGGATATTCTATATTGTGAAATGGGTGTTGGTTAATAAAGGGTATTTGATTTTCTTTTTTAAAATATTTATCACAAAAATGTAACAATAAGAATAGTGATATGATAACCTTTTGACTTCAAATTCTGCTTGAAATCGTATTATCGTAAGAATAATTACTTTGTTACATAAAGTACGTACTCTTGATAATTTCTAATTATATAATTTATTATTTATCTCCATGGCACTGAAGTATACCTATCTAATTCTGTATTGACTACATTAAAGCCGGCTACATACGCTCAAATTTAAGGGCATAGTTTTGACTGTACAGTTCGATTGTACAGTTAAAAGTGTCGTGTGTAAGCAAAACGGGCCGAGCCCGCTAACAAAAACAATCTTCAATCTTAAGATCAGGTCCTCGCAATACAGCTGCGCCTAATGCGAGGACTCTGAACACTTTGTCCTATGTATACCAGTTTGCAAATAAACTTTTTTCATTTTCAAGTTCGACCGTGCAGTTAAAATTATTTTGCAGAAAATAACCGCGCCAAAATAAAATAATATCGTAAACCTCACGTACTAGTACTTCAAAATACTCACTTCGTCATATAAGTCAGGGTTGAGTGCTGGTACGGGTGAAGTCTGGAGGATGCCGTGAATAGGAACCAGGATACGACGCTGCCCTCTAGTGAGGGTCATCTCCGGGAACACTATTATATCCGCATTCTGGAAACAATACGTATTGATTTCGATGTATTTTGTGTTTGATAAATGCTATGGGTGAGCAGCGGGAACACCGAGATGATGATCGACGCCTATGGATTTCTGCATACCAGAGGAACCGTAGACGCGTTGACGGCCTTTGAGGAGACTTAATTACAATTAAACTTTTTTAGTGAATTTAGTACAGGTAAAGGCTGATGATGATGATTGAATTTAGTAATAAGTCAAAATTAGAATGTCACCTGTTCAGCGGCCTCTTTTATCAAATTGACATAATTCTGTTCGTTGATGGAGACGTTCGCGTTGACCTCGTACTCCACAACAGCGGCGACGTAACTATCATCTTGCGGTGTCGACTTCTGCAAACAAAAACGTAAATATAAAGAAAAAATGTTTACACTCCCTGCTGCAGGGTTTCATTGTCGCGGAACATGTTAAATATTGTCATCCCTTTCATTCTGTTTGATAAAACGGAGACTGCAATATGTACAAATGTCACGGCAGTTGTACGCTGCCGGTCCCAAACGAAAGGGAAATCTTGATGTTTACTTTAAAGTTGATAGTTAAGTCATCCAACGATTGGACTATCGATTTGATTTGATTGGATTGATTGAATAAAAAAAACAAAAGAATTTATATTTAAAGCGATTTGATTTTCTGACACCGTACTTTCAGACAGGTCAGATGTCAATAACATTTTTGATATCGTTTATTTACAATCTAATCAAATTATAATAAAACTATAACATTAAACAATTAAAAGGTATCAATATAATTACGATTATAGTGTTGTTATTTCGTTATTTACCTGTTCCGAATAAAAGACGAGACAAAGAAACAAACTCGACACAAACAAACGCATTGTTCAAGGGAAAATACACTCTATTAATACAATTTTTAAAGCTAACTTTTATATTAAAGATACGATCACATAGAGTTTAAATTCGCTTGTTGTTATCTAGACATGTTTACGTATTTTTCGCTCGGACTCCCGTTTAGAACTGTCTGCACTGATCAAGTCCGCTGATGCCGCAAATACATACATACAAATCAACCTTGGACTTCAATACATGCGCAGTATCCATTGAACTGACGGCGCGGGAACTTTTAAATCTTATAAATGCGAATCTTACAATGAAAGGATGGATATAATAATTAAGTTAGAATTTCAATATAGCAGTGACTTTAAAATGTCGAAATCCCCTACAAATGTATGTCGCAACTTTTATTCTCCTTGAAGAAAAAAGCGATAACAGTCTTTTTGTCCAAATTTTGCTTTAGTGGAAACTCGTAAGGTATTGCGGTGCAATATCCTTCTATGACTAAAAATATTTGTTACTATATAAAATGTACAGACCTGCAAAGAAGCACCAAATAGACAGAACATTAATATTAAAATAGACATGACGTTCGAACAGACCATGCGAGATTCAACTATGACAATAATTATCTTAGCTTAAGTGGTACTTTATATATTACTCACCTTACATTGCAGATTTATACCTTATCTGAATTATCATTTACATGCTTACGAACATTTGCTCGTTGCGAACATAGATAAATAAACTTCCGAATAAACTATAGTAGATCAAACTTAGAATTAAAATTCAAGCGTCTTTATGTGACACATTTGACAATGGAAACAATGACATTAGGGGCATCACATGTTCTTGGAATACGGGACTTCACCGGAGAGCTAATTCATTGCGTGCAGCCTGTTCACTACAAATACACTGTTGCAGTTATGTCTCTAGGTATATTATTTTCCTTGTATAATTTGTAAAAACATAGATAAACACGCGCTTAAAATACAATAAGTATTTGAAATAGAAAACGTATTTTTACAACCTACATACGAGTATTACTGCTTGAATCTTTCATGGCCACTTTGACATCAGTGCATTAAATATTTTAACCTAATTCACTTAGAAAAAAATATTATGTTATTTTAATTTTCATAGACGTAGAAACACACTTCTACAAAGTAATCGATCATAAAAAAAGATTTATTATAATCTGTGTTCAATACCAATTTAGTAAATATCTTATTTATCAACTTGTAAACTACAATAAGATAAAATGCCATGCGCCTATCAGAAAAACAACAATCATAGATCTTATCAAATAATCCTTACATTTGTTCCTTTAGTTTTTCTCAATT
>QDHC01001038.1:390904-403145 GCA_013186455.1 Papilio dardanus tibullus | reverse complement strand
TGTAGATTCCCCTTTCTCCTAGAATTTCTTAATAGATGTTTGACTTCTTATTTCTGCACTTAAATTCATTATATTACATTTGTAACGTCCAACAAGGTTTTTCTAACATATAAGGTCAAGATATGCAGGAAACGATTATACCACTTCCTATTTCAATAAAACTTGCATTTATAACATACATAAAGTTTACGATATTGAAATAAAAACTTTATCACAGTAATCACAATATTATAAGAGGGACTTTTATAGTCCAAGCAAATCTCTTTTTTTATTGATTTTTGTCATCCTTTCATTGTCAACCAAATATTACCTTATACTTTTTTACTGTAAAAGCTTTATTTGTTTATTACCCTAGGGCTTCATTGGACCGATGTCAGACAAAAAACAGCCTTACCCAGATGCAAAATCTCCGTATTTACCGCGAACTCGGTGTAATGAAGTCCTTAGGTTAGTGCTGTCTACATACCTCAGGTCCGAACCAATGCCTCTGAGGTGCGTGCGAGGCCCTCATGAGGGCGCGGTGCACGGAGGCCGGCGGTTGTTCCTTGGCCCACGCGGCATACGCGGCCGCGAACGTGTCTTGTAGAGACGTGAGCGGGGCTAATGCTGTGGTCAGTCGACGCCACCACTCCAGACATTGCTCGCCCGTTGTAAACGTACATCTGGAAATAACATGCTTACTGTATAGAAAGTACTAGGGCTCCATAAATTCAAAGGTAGGCGTAGTGCAACGGTGAATCTCTTAATTACTTAACTTAATTACGTAACAATAAAACCTTATCTATACTATTATTATAAAGAGGAAAACTTTGTATTCTCTTTGTAATAAAATAACTCAAGAACTACTGGGCCGTAATCAAAAAATATTTCACCATTAGAAAGCTACATTATCCCCGAGTAACATAGGCTAGGCTGTATTTTTAAATTCCACACGGACAAAGTCGCGAACGACAGCTAATCAATAAATAAAATGTTAACACTTTTTTTTCTACAATACTGTACGACCTATGTTGGTATATTTTATACATAAATGTATAAAATAAACTTTACGCCAAGTCTTTGAAATGTATAAAGTAAATATGAAATCAAAGGACTGTATCAACCACTCGAGGCAAGTTGTTTAAAGACTTCACATGTCGCCTGCGAGCCGAGTGTTTTTACAATTTGTTCATTGAACGAACAAATATTTACACAATGGACATGTCTCTAATATCAACAGACGGTACACGGATGTATATGATTCTAATAATTTATAGAATCCTAGTATAAGGGCCTGAGCTATTTTTTTTTAATTGCAAATTGATTTCTAACAAAATTGGGTGAGTTCACAGCTTATTCAGAGATTGATGAACTTAACTGATAAATAAGTTCCAAGTAGGTTTCGGGACTTTCAATCCAATCCAAAATAGGCCCCTCAATAATCGTATTTTATTGTCATTTCGTACGAATCGAATCAAAAACATCATCGTTATCGTATTAACGCTGGAATTTTTACACAACTTTCTACATTATCGGATGCCGGCCTCGATTCGTGGCCAGTGACGCGCTATCACTTGTTTCCACCCGTTCCAAATTAAAATTATTACCATTTTAACACGAATTCCGTTCAGTTGCTATGCAAGAATTTGCGAATAAAGCATCATCCAGTATCGAATCATATGAAATTAAATATCATGTTCTTTTTTACTATAAAAGAAACCAATTCGCTAGATTAGCCACGCAAGTCAAGTGATAAGGCAAATTTTAATATCAAGGTCCTAGTTTAAATTATAAAAGATTAAAAAAAAATAGACACTAATAACGTCAAAGATATCAAAATCAAAATTAACATAAACATAAACAATAGGGGATCAAATTATTTTACGTCATTCAATTACACAACATAAATAAAATGACTGACATTTGACTGCGTTGACTACTTAATTAGCAAACTAAATATAGAAACTTATTAATTGAATTGTAGATACTACTAACATGCACGGAACATATAATCCAATTATGATATAAAAATAAAGCGACGATGTTGCGATAAACATCATGTGTATGTGGCAATAACATTTATTTTGCATACATAAAACGTGCACAAATAATATAACCAAATAAATAAAAATAATCTTTCTGAATAAAGTTACCATCCCTATTCTGGTCATGGATACTAGGGTTCAAGAAGTTTATAGGAAGTAAAGTATGCCAACTTACTTTATCTGTCTTCCATGCTTGCAGAGTACGAGCAGGCAGAGCAGGTCGCGGATCTCAAGGCCGTCGATAAGTCGGAGCGGCACAGACGCACCAGGGCCAGCTCGCCGACGAGGCTGCACGTGCAGACGGTAGTTGGACATGGAGATGGTGCCACCGTCCCCAACGCGACCCACCCACTGCGGACACACCGCCTCATTGTTATACATTCCTGGTATTTGAAATTATAATTTGTTAGTGGCGGGTTAACATAGTGCGTAGTAGAATTTGAGCAGTGCAGTGTTCAGTAGACTAGTAAGGTCACCGGGTTGAATGCGTATCGGGTTGAACAAACCCGGTAACTAGTATTTACAAATACCCAATCAATATCAATTTTACGTAATCGGTGTTTGTTAACTAATGAAGCGTCGTTTACCTTCAATTATTTAGTGAAAGCGCATACCTCTGAATGCGAATTCAAATGATAGGTAGTCCCATTTTTAAAATATCATTAAAATTACAAGGTGGGTAACCAAATGTTTACCTACGTAAATATAGTAAAAATATCAATTAATGTTTGAACAGCTAAACAAAATGTAAACACCTGTAAAATTAGCACATTTTGTTTAAATGCAAAATTAATGTCAAGTCCCAGTGTTGAATTGCAAAGTTATTTACAAACATCAATTATTTAACACTTGTGTTTTCATTTCAACGCCATTGCTTGTCCATTAATGCCCTCTTTATTGTTGGGAAATTAAGGTTCTGCAGCTTTTAGATTTTTTTCTAACCAACATATCTGACAAAGTTATTTATATCAAAGTACTAGGGCTACACGAATACCGTAGGGTGATCCATACCTGCACGTACTCGCCGCATATAGGCGTGAAACCAGCATCCAGGCCGGGCTCGTCATGATGCGCGCGCAGGCGCGGGTACAGGTCTGCAGCACGCACGCGGTGCGGCGGCGGCTCCGGCTGCGGCGGCGCGCGGTATCGCTCGCGCTCGCTCATCTCGCCTGCCGACGGTGAGGACACCTGGTAAAAGCATATAATCTTAATATGGCTTCCTGGTACAAACAATTGTTTTGAAGAAAATAATCAATTCAATCAACAAAAAAAATTACATAAATTAATTAAAATAAAATAATCTATTGAGAATCAATAGCTTTGCGAACTAGTTAATTCTTTTTCCATTTAAATCAAGTCTAAATCAGGTTTTAAACCTTATTTATTATCATTAAAGTGTCCGCTGATATAAGAAAGGTCAAATCGATGGACAAACAACCAATCGACATTAAAACCAGTTTGCCACATCTCTGCATACATTCGCAGAAACATTTTCTTTTTATTTTTAATTAAATAAATTACAATAATTATGTAAGTTAATTTAAATTCGTCGGGAAAGTAAGGTAGCTGCTACAATTGACGCGTACAAATTTAATTGAACTGTATATTATCATCACTTAGTTTAAAATTATCTTTGTATTTGATAAGGTAATTAATGCGTGAACAACTTTCCTTTGCAGTTAAATTGTAAAAAAATAAATTGTATGCAACATTAAGTAATTTAAACACATATTATGTGCATCATGACGACCAGGGCTGCATACGTCCGTGGAGGAATCCGAGAGGAGTAGTAACATTCTTGCGGTCGGCCGCCCGCAATCGTGTGCAGTCACGATGCATGCCTTGAGATTTTCTGCATCTTACGAGGCATGCAGGATAAATTATTTTTTAATTCCTTATATCGTGTTTCCTATTGTATAATTCCTATTTAATTAGCAATTAGACAAATTAAAAGGAATTTAACGGATTTTATTATAATGGTGCATACTTCTAGGTCTGAAATATGCACTTGTTTGAAATAATCATCTCTACTATCTGTTCCGTAAAAGCAATTTTTGAAGTAATAATTACAAGTTTGTTTTTAACCTAAGCCTTAACACCTAAAATCAACTTTTGATGCATTAGGCGCGCAGCAACATTAGAAGTTGCAACACGTGCAATTCGCATGCATCATTCCCGTAGACGTGCTCGCGATAACAAGCAAACGTTACGCATAGATAAAGCACCTGGGAGTAATCCGCGGAGGCACTATGCAACTAGGAAGTTACGCATTGTATGCAATTTAATCTAATGCAAAAAAAACACATTTACTTTAAAGCTATGCCGTCTACATAAACGGAGTCAAAACATAGTATACAAGCTTTATAAAGCTTACTAATTATATGCAACAAAACATTACAGTGTTATGTCTGAACAATATCTTCATGGCGCCTATTTATAAACGCGAGTCCAACCGAGCTTTCCAACCGGTCCATACTTAATTGGCGAAACATTCCAGCGTAATGTCACGACGCCGACCCAAACCATTTACAAACCAGGAGACTAGACATTTAAGTAATGATGAATTATTAAAAATCCCACACATCCCAACTGGGATAGATGAGATAGCGATTGCTATCGTAGTATCATTTTCATTTTAAATTGCACTATTATTAAAATTCATCTTACTATCGTTCCGATCGTCGTTATCTACTAGGCATGCATGAAACGCTAAGAGTAATCACCGGTTGTACACGATAATGAACGTACATACATTAGATTAGCGGTTAGATCGGTATGCTGAGATTAACACGGAACGTATCGCAGTGTTAATTATTACCGGTGCTTTAATTGCGACGTTTTGAAACTCAAAGTGATTTCTATGAAAACATAACATAACCTTAACTAGTAGAGCAAAAGAATTTAATCTTATCAAATCTACATAGTCATATCTCTCCACGTGAGATTCAAGGTCGAATTCTAAACATTATTGGTACAAAACTTTAGTAATTTTATTTAAATGAAATACCAAGATATCATAACTATAAAACAGTTTATTTTCTAACTCTTGTAGATAGTAAATCAAATATGATCGTAGGCGGTTACGCCTACGCCTCTACAGCGCATTCACCCTCGCAGGCTAACAATTCGCGCGCACCATAAAAGGTGCCGAAGCTTGAGGCTACGCGAACTTTCTTTGGGTGGTCCAACATAAACTACTCCCACTTAAAATAAACTTGGATTTATAACAATACATTTTGTAATTAATGCTAATGAAAGAGTGGAGAAATATTAAACAGCTAAAATCTCTACGAAATGATTATTGTTGACTCATTGTTTAAGCCACAAAATATGTTTTAAATTGTAACAAACAGCATTGTAGACATAGCATAAATGAGTCTAAGTGGTCCATGGCGCCATGTGTCATTTCACCAATTTATATACAGTTAGCAATGATTTGGGTTTATTTAGAGACTATGCCAGGGTTTATCGAACCTTTATTACCACGGCCTGGACATTTTATGTCTAAACCGTTTATGGTTGTTTTTTATTACATTGCTTATTACTAAAGTTACGTCTGCTACAATTTTTCCTGACAGAAGGTTGTCTTGGGTCGAATTCGAACAAGTCTTAGACTGAAAAAGTACCACCAGTTGAAGTTTATTTAAACTTTTACGTTTCATTTTAAAGTGCCGAGGCCCAATTTTTTTCCTTGTATTTTTTCCCTTCTATAAATAGACCAAAAACACTTAAACTCTATATATAAAAACTGTAATGAAGTCATTCAAAAAACAACAAACAAACTTCAGAGAACACGGAGGGAGGCATGTCGATATTAGGAGAGCATCAAACGTCGCGGGTGGGCGATACGTGGGCACAACAATAGCAACGATACTCGCTTCTTAATTTACCAATTAATTTATACGTGATTTAGAACGGAACAAGGGTTTGGTTTGTCGTTTGTATCGATTCAACAATACCAGGTTATTCAATTAGGGCAAGTTATTCAATTCCCGATAACTCTTAAATAAAAAGAAGATTTTAAAAAGAAGTAAAGAATGGTCGTCAAAAATTAAGGTCGTCAGAGACTAGGGAGGAAAGGGACCAGGGTATAATATATCAATCTTTTACGTACTAGTGCTGATAAAAGAGTTATTTGTTGTGACTTTTAATTTACAATATACATTATGCATACTTCTTTAATCTCTTTAAAGAGTTAAACCAAATATATTTTCATTCGAATGTTACGGAGTGGAATATCACGATACGTACCCAAACGTTTGGTTCCTAATAAACTCTATTCAACTTAAATAGCTACTTAGCATACACGAACAACCGACTAAAGTTGATTGGTCGCCGCTGCATAAATAACTCAATAGCTAACTATAACATTTACAATCGACGTCTTAATATTTAAACTACGCGGTCCGAGTTCATTCACCGGCTGGGCCGGCAGTATTTGTTAACCATAAAAACAGTAGTTGTCTTTGTCGCAACGATATCGAAAAACATTAGACAAAATGGTTGCCCCAACTGGTTTATAAGTCACGCCTTTATATTCGTAAATCACATAGTATTTGATTAGTACTATTGATGTTTATTGGAACTGGTTGGTTGGTTTCCACTGTTGTTTTGTAGAGAGCAAATAAAAAAGGCGACAAATATGCATCTTTCGGTAGTGAAAACTCTTTTTCATCAGGATAGTATCGCCTTATATTGTTTTAGTTATACTAGGACTGCAGACATTAAAATATGCGGCGGCTATAATGGGTAGTCTAGGCATACCAGGACAACATAACCCAGATGTCACGGTCGCATAAAGTAAACCCCATAGTCAGATTTTGTTGAAATATGGATCCAGAATCTAGTGCATTTACATTTGTTGTAGCTTTGTAGAATATAAGATTTACGAAAGCACGTTTAAAGTACTACTAGAGGTAGTCTAGTTTCACCGGGTAACCAAGTGCACTAAGCATGAACCTTTTTTCAAAAGCTCTTAGCATAAGGACTCCCTCGGAAACGGGACAGCTCCCTCTTGACTCGCTAAAATAATTAGCTTTCAAACTGCAAATAGAGAGAGAGATAAATGTTAACAAAGTGCCGGGTAAATGGATAACTTTGCGTTGTTAATGTTAATTATTTATTATAATAATGAATGTTTAACGAACCAACTTCAAAACGTATCTGGATAGGGTTCAGTGTTACGTCTATTACCAGGAAAACATGAGCGAGACGATAATTTTCAGGATGATATTTACACTTTGATCATTCACGAGTGATTAATCAGATGAATGAGTGTGGGTTTGACAAAAGGCAGTTGCGATGATGCATCAAGTCGATGGACCGTCCATTGTTGTGTTCGGTCGTTCACATGACACGCCCTCTTGCTAATTCATGTTTGCCTAATACCTTTATGATACAAAGTTTTAAGTTACCCCGTTTAAATTTATTTTTTTAGTTCTTCTTTTCCTAAACAAAATGACATCTTCCGGTGCAGATATCCTGCGGGATAGTACCGGATGTGATGTGACACAAGTAATGTGACGTCTCGGGGCCGTTCGCTCCCCACACTCGTACGATGTTACAAACAAGATCAGGCGATACATTGCCTCATCTTTATAAGAAAATGTACATTCAATTCAAAGAAAATTAAAATTTCAATAAAAAGTTTGTGTTGAGTTGTTATATGCATAGAAAAAAAAATAATCAGTAATTTACCTTTGTTTCTATCAGTTGACCTTAGACGAAGTATTTCAAAACATCATGTTTCTGTACTAATCGACGTTTCGTTTCAACGCAACTTAACTATTGTATAGAGACGGGAGGTGAAACGGCCTTTGCGTTTCGTAAGCGCAAGGACGCGGCGTTAGTCAATGGCGGAAACTCGGTAGATGCATTGCATAAGCCATCATCTGCCGCTGTTACCGGTATTGAGGTCGACTTGTTGTCGATGCTGATATCCTGGTATTCTTAGGAGACACAGGGTATATGGGTAACTAACACGATTCTATTTTTTATTGTATCTTAGAGCTAATAGAACTAACTTGATAATAAGTTGTTTTACGTAAGTTTCAAATCAGTACAATATAAGTAGTTATCATTGTAAAACTAGAATACTATATTAAAAGAAACAAAAACAAAACATTGAGTTGAGACACAGCGCCATGGTTGAGTCATGGGAAGCCGTCAGACATTGTGTACGGCAATTACCACTGACGCCTCCCCTACCATTTGTAGCAATTTATACGTCATTACGTTATAACTCGATTAAAGTAATGTGTGAGACATCTCGCTTAACTGTTGAGCTCATCTGTCGCTCTTTGTTCACTGATTTATTGGTCTGAGACAATATTTTTATTTGACGTCCATCTCTATTTCTGATATCACACTTACTTCAGCAATCGTAATTGATTATGTTTTATTTAAATAGTCTTTATTTCAACACACTACAAATTAATAATATTTCACAATAAGATTATCGGTGGACATCACATTTCGTGTTGAAAAGCAAAACACATTCTGATAAAAAATATGATAAGAGATATCATAACATTGTTTCATTGTTTGACAAGAACAGATTTAAGAGTCCAATGTATCAGAAGATAGAATGACCAAATATGATTCATGCAAGACAATAATTTAAAACATTGTTGTATTCATAGAAAAATATGGCAAAGTATATGGCTAAATGTACTTTTCTTGACCTTCATCTATCGCGCTAATGTGGCGTAGTAAAACCAGAAATTAAGCTTGTTATAATTTCTGGTCTCGCATACTTGTCGAGAATGCAAACTAGCCCTTTTCCGGCTTCATTATAAACCTACACTAACACATAACCGGTATCCATTTACTTCCACCTTCATTTATAAAATCAAGTAAACTCGATCAGACATAAGTCAAACATAACATCCGCAATAAAACCGGAAATGTTACCGATGATATCAACTACCGCGACACCTGTATGCATATTGTCATCACTTTCATTCTCTTTGACTAAACAGAGACCACAATACCAAACACAAGTGACACTGCAGTCGAATTTGGTAAATCCAGTTACAATCGAGTTGTGTTCGAGAACAATTGATAAGGTACGTGGTAGTATCGGTGTGAATGGGCGAAGAAGGGCACAGTCGGTATGCGCGTACCTGCAACACAAGGCTGGGGCCTTGCGGGACATTCACACATTGCTGTTGCCAAAGAATGAATGATGCATCGAATGAATTGCATTATTTGGTTACGATATAGTTAAATTGACCATGTAACGGTTTCGATCTCATGAATGGATGTTTTCGTAAGGATATGTAATAAGACAAAATGTTGAGGAAAACTGCATTGGGAATGTAACTCGATGCTAGTTATTATAACACACGAGGTACTCCCTAAAATTTACGGTAATTTCTTTGTATTCATCGGGTACTAAATTGTATTAAAATCTATCGAATCGATGTTTTTTTCTAATGGTTACCTGCTTATAGTCTGGCGAGGGTGGCCGAGGCGGGTACTTAGAGGCCATGCGCGCCCCCGCGCCGCACCCTTGCGCCTGCGACGGCTCATCCTCGGGGTAGTAAAGGTGCACGAAATCTTCCGTGTCAAGGAATGTATTGATCAGCATACCGTAACGTACAACTCACAAACGTCTAAGTAACACTTTAGCACTAAGTACTAACACAATACACTGTCGGGAGACCGTCTGCACAAACATTTATAACGTTCCATCTTGGATTAAATATGATTATATAAATTAATATATTAATATATAATTTTTAATAAATAAATTATCCACTACACTTGTATAAAAATCACATTTGCACCAGAATTCGAACGCACAGTTACCTGTTAGATAAGATTTTTTAAAAAGATTCATGAGGCATTCCATAGGCACCATAATAATAATAACCGTACATTGTGCATGAGACATAAGCGAGAGTGCAAACCGTATCAAATTCAAATTATTTTTGCCAATCATAATAGATAAAATTCGCCCTAATAAACTCAAAAAATCGACGAGTTCTAATTAACCAGGGGAAGAAAGCTTAAAGAAATATCTAGATCACTGATGCAATGGGTTCAAAATGTTTTAATAACATGAGCTTGCCAAGTAAGCAATAGGAAAAAACATATTATCATTAAAACATCCTTATGATTGTTATTATTCCATAGAACTTATGACCTTAATCCCATATTTATACGATCTCCAATGAAGAATAACTTTTGATCACCCATGTATTATAAACAAAGTCTATTGTATAAAAACAAAGGCTAATTCATTGATTGTTTTTTATGGATTGAATTCACAATATTATATTCGCACAGCAATGAATTCAATATTTATCATATTAGTGTACTGCGCATATCAAATAAGACATTATGCATTACGGGTCCAAAGTCCCAGACTCCACGGTTCGATGAACTGTTCTCTCGAATGTTCGATACTTCGGAAGTATCGACTGCAAGGTACTGACAATAAAACATTATAATGAATAAAAATAATAATTGACAAAAATCACGCTAAGTAATTAAAATCCAAAAAAGGCTAGATTGGTGAAGTCAGATTTTTTTATAAGTGTATATTTTTATACATGTCACAGCTAGACGACACCAGGGTGTCATAAATCACTGGTAGTCTAGAATCATTTATCATTGTTATTTATTAGATGCCATTACACAGCGTTTATTTTGAACTGGTATAAAATAAGCGTTATGTGAGATGACATTATAATTATGAAAATGTAGGTCAGGTATAACTATTTATTTAGACACTAAAAAACTACTAATCCTATTACTTTTTAAGGACACAGAACTGACATTTAAAATATAGTCCAGCGGTGAACGGAACGTCTAATATAATTAACAAAACTTTAGCTTATTTGCGCCTAGACATACTAATTGGGTCGAGCGTGTCTAGCGGTGGGCTTATTCGTATCCAATATCAGCCGTATTAAATGGCGCTCTGGATTTTCATTGGTTTCTATTGAACTATTCAATGACAACCACTACAAGACAAGATAGGCGAGAAAAGAAACCTGGTAAGTGACAACCTATTTTTGAATTATATTATATCTTGAAATTTATCTGTCTAATAATATTTTGCGAGGGTGGCAATAAACGCGTACAACAGATGCAGTCTACGACGGGCAGCGGACGCCCGCCCCACTTTCGGTACGATATCGGCGGAAAGAATGCGGCCAATTGCTCCTATGCGATCATGCTGTCCTAGTACTTGTATCAGAAAAGAATGTTACAATTTTCAACACAAAATCAAACTTTTGAATGTGAACCCTGTTCACACAAAACTGAACAAGCAAAGTTAATAAATATTAGTAGCTTCAAAGGTCATGTTAAAATTACATAAACTTTCTGTTAAAAAATCAATCACTGGGCCGTCACTAATGGGTCAAATTATCCACAATAGACTAAAGATATCAAAATGACAATGGCATTAAAAAAACAATGTGCAAACGATTGTGGATGTTATCATTCCAAACAAGTAAATATTGATGAACATTGACCCGATTGTTATGGAAAAAGTGTAAATTTTGTAAACAAATGATACGTTCAATTGTGTGTCAAAGGTGTATTGAATTCTTGAGAAGATAGAACGTAGAAGTAAAATGTCGTAAGTTAAAAGAATAATCCTATGACTAGAAAGCGGTCTAACGACTACGTTATGATAGTGCTAGAAATACATGAAATGACTTTTTAATAAAATAACACCTTCAATAGAAAGACGGGCACAGTACATATTAAATTACTAGTACCTACGGTTGGCCGTTCACCAACATTCTCAGCTTACGTATGGCCTACAACTTTTTACACATTTCCTAATACATATCTATGGGATTATCGCACTTAGTACCAATAGAATAAGAGACAATTTTGTACGAGTATAATTTCCTCGTTAGTTTGTGTATTTTGCTGGAGGTTCGCATTACGTCCGCATGTAAGTTGACACTTGTATGTGGAAACGGTCGCTTCGTGTCGCAAACTCATTCTAGGGAAACTATACTTCGACAAACATATCTGACCCGGTGTGATGTAGTGCTATCCGGTTTTCTGTCCGAAAATGTCACTGAAGTTACATTAAGATGAGGATATTGTGGTTCTTTATTTTCAATATGTCCGCCGGGTAGATAAACCTGTCGCACTATACGACAGTGTGAAATAAAAGGTGTCATACTATCTGTTGGAATTAAATAACTAACCTTCGATATTTGTATTATATCGTTAAATTCAATGTC
>QDHC01001038.1:320750-338253 GCA_013186455.1 Papilio dardanus tibullus | reverse complement strand
TATTGGCGAGTGACAAAACTTTATTTTGTATTTATCAGCTTCAACCAGCCTTCAAAAATTGAAAACTCTTCGACGTAAAAATTGCCGGATGGAAATTTAGCGAACCAGTTCTGGCACTGGCGTACTGTCAACACACCTTCTCCATTCACATCGGTCTATTTCTTTCTGACTTCAACAGCATTTTTAGCCTTTCTGTAGCAAAACATAAAATAAGACGAAAATTTTGCTTTTCGCTCTCCACATTTAAAAGGGCACCAAGCAAAAACTATAACGTAGAATTAATTGAAACTTTTCACAAACTAGCCTTGTTATATGAGCTTTCAAAGCATATAATAATTAAACGGCTTAAGTGAGAATTTGGGTGCAAAAAATTCAATTAAATCCTCTATCGGGAAAAAACGAAATGACTTTCCGAACGACCTAATACAAAGGCTCATTAGCAAACTGCTATCATTAAAGAATTGCCATAAAACTATTGTACTGTAGCTGTCTTGAATGTCATCTATGCATATAGGACCCTGCAGGCACAAGTAAAATTAGCTGACTGATGACAACTCCACCCCCTGTAATGCAGTTTTCTATCTATAGTGCATATCGTAGGTAAAAGTAGGTTTTGCATATTTTCTAGTATAACCAAACGGTAGCAATGCTTTTCACTGGGCTAGAGACCCTTGCTTGTCTATAAGTAGACTACGTTTCTGAAAGAATAACCGCGATAGTAGCATCTCACCGGGCCAGTTAAGTTAGTAGGAGTATAAATGTGGTAAAGACGGCCGTCGCCTGCTCCGCAAGGTTGTTGACGTAGACATATCGCACTGGAACCGACACTTTTGACACAGATAATCACAAAAAATACCGCTTAGTTACTCAAATAACGTAAACAAATATAAAATGTTTTTAATGTTTTATCACCATACTATTTGTAAATTAACTCATAATATTATTTTGACCGAAACAATATAACTTGACTGTCTTGACAACCAATTGACAACTTTAAACTATTTTTACTATTTTTTTTATAAAATTGAGCCTTTTACTTCAACGAGGTTTTATATTACTTTTGTATTAAAATATACTTAGCTGCATTTTATGTTAACCGGTTTTGCAAAAAAAAAATGCATAAATAATATAGCCTTGTGTTTGTAGATCTTTTGATATTTATTCTTTTATAATTTGCATTATCATTGGTCATGTGGTCCTGGTTTACCATCTATATAGTTTATTTCTG
The DNA here is from genome assembly GCA_013186455.1 of Papilio dardanus tibullus. Taxonomy (NCBI): domain Eukaryota; kingdom Metazoa; phylum Arthropoda; class Insecta; order Lepidoptera; family Papilionidae; genus Papilio; species Papilio dardanus. Next base: position 337,025 of record QDHC01001038.1, on the reverse strand, counting down.
TCTTTAAGATGGTATAGTCAATCTTACTAGAAGAGAAGAGAAGAGAAGCTTCTATCTTCTATCGCACTTGGAACTGTCAGAAAATCTACAAAACCTAACATATTCACGGAAAATACCATAAAATAAAAAAAGACCGCTACAGTACGACAAAGGTGTTTTTAGTTGTTATAATTGAATCCTCGTAACCAGCATAGTATTTTAGTCGAGTAGCAAGTATCTGAACAAAGGATTTATTAATCTACTCTCCTAAAATGTCGCTGTTCGGACACGTTTAGTTACTTGCTACTCGACTAAAATAACTTGGTGGATAAGCTTTTGAGGGCGCTAGTGAGCTGTCATTTAGTTTAATTTATACCCAAGCCGCTTTATTCCGAAAGAGAATCAGCGTTATTACTGTTGTACTTTCTACGTTTGGTACTAGTACATTCATAAAATATTCCAAAATATAGAACAACCTTGTTCCTGGTATTTCTTATGAAACATAATTCGGTCCAATAAGACCCCTGCTCTATCTTATTTAGTTCCGAGTGTCCTCCAGTATCGTATATCTAAAGACTTATTGGTCCTCGTTTATCGCAGGACTTTATATTTTTTCGGATAATTTCTTCCATCGTTCTCATTTATAGTCAAAGTGGAGGTTTACCCTCATAGCACTAACTAGTGACGTCAAATTCAATTGCTTCGATTCATCTGCGTCGAGCCACGTGAGCTGGCCTTCTGTATAGAGCATGCGCGATACCCCCTCCCCTAAACCGTTATTGTAGTGGGTGTTTGGCAAGGGTGGGGGGCAACAAACAAGACAATTCGGACAGGGCGGGGTCATTTGACCGGTTACGAACCGTCACGTTACATCAGCACGTGGTTTTGTAAATTATTTTTTTTTAATTTACCCTTTACCCCGTCATTGTTAGGTTTCTTTACCTAATACGGTTTTTGTTTATCACAAAAATACTACGAATTTAGAATAATTGGTGTTTATTGTAAGTTCATGCAGCGTTTTTGGCTGCAGCTATGTTCATGATTTGTTTAAGGAAGGTTTCATATTTTTCAAGTAGCTTTAACTTATCAGACACTTATTCTCCTAAAGACCCTAAAAGCTTTCTTTTTTAATGAAGTGCAGAAAGATTTGAGACTAAAGACGCCAAGTAGTAATTTTATTTAACTAGTACGAGTCGCCCTTGCAAGCAAGCTGAGAATTTAATAAAACGAAATTGTTACTAGGCAAGATAAGTGGAACGAATACACGGGCTTTAAAAATAATAAAAAAAATAATTAAACGACAGCACGCCTTTCGTATGCTGAGAGCACTAGACTGAGGGGTCCTCTTTCTCGCTCTTCAGCTTTGTTGCAGCGAATGCGCTCGGAAGCATTCGGACCGCGTGACTCGCTGTCACGTGTCGGCTCGAGGGCCCCCCACCATTTTGTTCCTCCCCTCCCAACCCCTGGGGGTCAATCTACACCCCCGCCTGCCCGAACATTTCCCCCCAGCTTATCAATTGCAGGCCCCTGTTCTGTAACCGCTGCCTGTCACCCGCGTCTATCGAATACTGACTTCGCACGTTATTTTATTACAGTTATTTACTGTATTTTTAATGTTATTACATTTTTTCTTTAAAAAGTAATACTATAAACCGTACTATGTAAAATAGCTTAGGTAAATAGATAATTTCTTCAATCATGTGTGCTGAGTACGCGATTGTAGCGGAGTCGTAGCAGACGGAGAATGGAGGGGGGAAGAGAAAACCCGTTCAGCGAATGTCCGTCAAAAACGCGCGCCGCCATGCGCAATTATACTAGGCGAGCATAACTTGATGCGAGCTTACAATTTTCCCCTAGAAACTTAAATCATACGACCACAAATGTTGCTCCGCTAATGAATTTTTCTAAACGATAACCGTTAAAAATCATCGTTTTTCGACATCTATTGCAAACATAAACATTTTAAACAAAATTGCGTTTATTTTTTATAGAAAAAGTTGAAGAACCATACTTATTTTCTTTGCACGTCAGTCAGCCACCCACGTCTCAGTTTGGTGCTATTTTCAGTTCAATCACAAAATTTAACATAGTTCTTTTATTTATAAAAAAAAACTAATAGCTCTTATCTACTGCTGGCCATATGTAAAATATTTTGTAAAAGTTTTGATTTATTCGAACTCTCATTTTTAGACTAGCTTGTAGTTTTGGAGAATCCATATTTTGTTGGTATCTAAATTGTTGGGAATTTGCGCAGGTCAGTAGTTTCTACGCGGTAGCGTTGTAAACCCCGTGAGATTGACGCACGCGCTCGGGCCCCACCCCTGTTGCATAACCACCCCTCTGCCTATGTTACCCTGGTAGCATTTGCGTCAGACAGCTTTAAGCTACAAAGTTTATTTTCGTTACGTAAGTAAAAAAAAATAGAATTAAAATAAATTAGGTACGAATTTTCATGGAATTTTCTTATTTTAGATACGTATTATAAAATGTGCGAAAGTTTGGATGAATTTTTGTTTGAAGGTACCCAGAACGGCTGAACGGACTTTGATGAAATCTTGCGCAAAGTCGAGAAAAACAAATAACCAATTTACTAAGTTTTTAGTAATTTAACGCGGGCAAATCGCGGGCAACAGCTAGTATAAATTAGTATATCATCAACCTGTCCTACGGAGAGTTGGCATACTAATAAGTCTATCAGCCGTCATACCAGAATTTACCCCTTTTTTACGGTTATCCTACATATTGATTATACTACTACTAAAAACTACTGATATAAGAGATGTGTGTCCAGAGCGCGCCATACGAAAGTCCGTTCAATGGTTTTTTACGAGTACATTCGTTTTTGTGGCCTAAAATATGTAAAGAATTATAAAAATACAAAGTTATTTGTGATTTACATTATTAGTTATAACATTAAATTCAAAGCTATGTGTATTCACGCAAAATACGCGCTAGTCGCGGAGTTGCGGAAAATGGAGCCCATCATGGGTCAAAACCTTTAACCTTTTTTTTTACATTATATTCAACAAATGTTTACTTAATTACTGGACCACCAAAGTTTCTTTTGTTTCAATAAAAAAAATATCAAAAGGTTTTCTTACCACCACCTCTTACATTTTACTGACTTGATGTTGAACAGTCTAAGTAAATATGTTTTTAAACAGATATCTACGCCTCTTTTCTATGCAAAGTCGGGATATCTGTCAAAGTCATGGGTTCATCAGCCCCGAAACCAAAGCACCTCTAAAACCGACTTATTCATACAAAACATTTGAATAATGCGGTCACTTACTACGATCCTATGTTCTCCTATTATTTTTTTATTCTCAATTGTGTTTTGTGAATGAATTGACCCCGGGTTCAGGTGGGACAAAACCAGAGAGAGGTCAAGGGCAATTTGCCTAGGGTCCTTGGGGAGAGTCCGGTCAATATTAAAACCCCCGTTAATTATAGGAAGGGTTGGTAAGCGGAGATCGATTTTTGCGTCGTTCAGTTTCCCTTGAAACAAAGGACATCATGATGTGTGATTTAAAAACTCACGGAAAAATTAAATCGTTTGGTTAATTTGGTCTTAAACTTATTATGGTTTGATTAATTAATAGAGTTTAAATTGAAACTAAACTTGCAAAAATAGGTATATGTTATGTAAAATATTCAATTTTATAGTGCAAACAAAAAGTAGGCAAACGTATCGGTCAACGCTCGGCGGCCAATATTAGCTGGGTCGGACAAAGGACGTATAAATTTCTAGCATTGTATTCTAAACATAAAGATACTTTTAACCTTTATGCTAAATAAACTATCGAAAATATTCTCTTTGCGTAAATAAATATCCAAGCGGTTTTAACTCTAGATGGAGACAGTGTTTTGTTTATTACAAGAAGATTTGATAAATAATGAATTAAAATAATATGAAATGTTTTTATTCAGAATTTATTTCGTACCAATATTATATTCGTATTCTTTATTTTCTAACGGCTGGAAATTGCACGCTGTTCTCTCGACCAGCTGATTTTCAATGTTGTAACTAAACGTAAAATTGAGGCAGACGTTCTGACGTCATGTCATCGCATGACACGCCTCCATTGCCCTCTCTTTCTAAAGGCCGTGTTTATGAATTGTTCCACTCACCGGTTTAACATGCTCGATAATTATCTAATATGTAATATTAAGTCTTATTACCAACGGATAAGGTTTAAGATTACAAAAAAACGGCTTTGGCAGCGTGGCTATCGTCATGTTGCTATCTCACACTTTGGATATACCCATTTCATTCATTACATAAAATCAACTACTAGCTGTTTATGCTCGCCTGGTACTTTACCGCCAGGGATTGCAGCCGCGGACGAGCGTTTGACACGGGTTTGACAAGTGCTCTGACCGCGGTAATGCGAGTTGAGTGAGAGAGGGTCTATCTTCTCTCCGTACGCGAATATTCTCATGAAAGCGCATATTGAGCCTCGTTGATGTCAAATGGAAAGGCCGTTCTGACGAGGTGTCATCGTTTGTTTACAGAGGAGGAACCGAAGTCTCCGCTGTCGGTGCGAGTGGTGACCGGAGTAGCGGTGCCGGCGCGCAGCAACGGCGTGGTGCGGCCGACAACGCCGGTGCCTCTCGTCGCCGCCCCAGTCCCCGTGCCCGCCCCCGCGCCTGCCGTCATCGTCTCCGAACCACCGCCCGCGCCTGCCGTGATCCCCCCACTGCCGGCCGTTATCTCCCCTGCGCCCCTCCTCGATTTCGTACAAGAACATTCCAGGGCGCGCACTACGAGCAACAGTCATGGGTAAGCCCTAGCGTTTCATGTTTTCCTAGTACTTGCGACGTTCAAAACAGCTGGGGCATTCGAGCGCCGACAGAGCGCCGTTTTTGCCACGACGAGCGCACGACTTTTTTATTCGTCGATTCTTTTATAACCCGTTCTTTTTTTTAGTCAACTGAGAACAAAAGTATCATAAACATCATCATACCTCGACACGAAAAGAGGTCGTCAGTGAAACTGAAATAGCGGGGTTAGCTAGAGTTGTGTAAGTCGGCGTAGTTAACTTTTTTACTAATCAAGAATGGAGTAAATAAGCTAAAACCCGATTCAATTATAAACACGGCCCGACTTAAGCTTCATTCTTCAAATACTGTGTCTTACCAGTCCTAATAAATTGAAAAACTATTTTCGACAGTCGCATCCTCTGAGAAATCGAGCTCAGATTAAAGATATTATTCCCTACTAGAAACCTACCTGACTATAACAATAGCAAACGAGTGTATCCTTAGAATTGATTAGACAGATCTGGAACATGGAGGTACTTAATAGAAATAAATGTAAAAGAAATGGAAAGGGGTCACAATGGTATAATAATTTTATCCTTGTCGTCCCGGCTATATGATGTCAGTTGAGCGCTTTTGATTTATTTATTGTCATCATCCGATTGCTGCCAAGGTTTGGATATTAACGAAACCGTATTGAATATTAATACGATCTGTGTCATGTTATTATTCATCAGATAGATGGGGCCTTGCTGCATGCATCATTAATGCAACGATATGCGTACACAAGTTTATACCTACGATACCTATACAATATTACTTGCACTTATAGCATTTTTACGTGGTTTTTATAAATTGCCAGTGCCCATTGGTAGTTGTAATCGAATGAAAGAAAAGTGGGAAAGATTGGAGGCAAATCATATAAAAAAATATTCAAATTGTTCAGTACTTATGCACAGATTCTTCTTTATATTTCTTTTTCCTAAACTTTGTTTCTTCTTGTTTAGGCTGCCACAGATCCCCTCACCACCTTCCGTCAGCAGCAGTGGCAGTGGCAGCGGCAGCAGTGGTTGCGCGCCGCGAGCCGGCACCCGGGAGGTCCACAACAAGCTCGAGAAGAACCGACGCGCCCACCTCAAGGAGTGCTTCGAGCTGCTCAAGAGACAGCTGCCCGCCACATCGGATGACAAGAAGACTTCCAATCTGTCCATATTAGGCTCCGCCATCCGGTATATACAGGTAACTACAATTAACTTACTTTTGTTTAATCTATACTTCTATACTTAATAATAAAGAAGAAACTTTGTATTTTTGTTTGTATTGAAATAACTTAAGAACTACTGGACCGATTTCAAAAGTTCTTACACCATTAGGAAGCTATATTATACCCGAGTAACATAGGCGGATTTAATTTCACGCGGACGAAGTCGGGCACAACAGCTTGTGATTGATTAATAAAACAAAAAGTAGTTGATGTCGTTGACTTATTGCAAATATTAATATATTACTAGGAGCGCAGAACAAACGGTGGAGTAAGAATAATTTTGCAATGTTTTTCATAATATAGGCTCATGATGTGGCGTTTTCGTCCGTATGTTTGTTAAAGTATTATTGCCTTTATCAAGATGACTTCGGCATTGTTTGCAGGTACTACGACGCAAAGAGCGAGAATGCGAACACGAGATGGAGAGATTAGCTCGCGAAAAGATCGCCGCGCAGCAACGACTCGCTGCTTTGCGGCGAGAAGTCTCCGTCAGAACCGGCAGTTCGCGGCCCCGCAACATAGGTGTGTTAACTTACGCGCTATGCTATCCTGGTACACTTTAGTCGAAATTATTTTGCTTTCGATTGTATTATCATTGTCATTAGGGTCCATCCCACATTATGGATAGAGAGAGGCTCTCCAAATAGGTGATTGGTGCGTTTTTTTTTTCTGGAGCTAAGCAAGCTAGAAAGACGAATTTAGATCGTTTTTGCGTCTTATGTTGCCTTGATATTTTGTACTGAACGATTAGCAGTGATTACATAACGCGTACACGTGTCGGCAGAGTGGAGTGACCTTTTGTGTCCTCTTGTCACTTTTAATTTAGAATACTTTACTAGTTCTTTGTGACGTCATATGTTTTTAAGTTGTCTAATCAAATTGTGATATCTCAGGACAAACTTTTAAATTTCAGATGGCATAGACGAGAAAGACGCCATTGTAAATGATCAAGTTTTAGGAATACCAATTAGTGTAAGTTGTATTTAATTTTGCACAAATAATCAACAAAATAAGTACAATCAATTAAATTGGAATTATTTTTTAGATAACTTCATCACCGCCACGATCTATGACACAAATGGACTCATCACCTCCTCGCACCCTTAACTTAAGTACGAAGTTGCGTGCGCTGCCTATACAAATCACGCCGACCACCTCGCAGGTATGCTCGCCTGGTACTACGTTAGAAATTAGAGCTGACCTAATCGGGGATTAGGATTTAGTCACAAGATGGCCGCCGCTCCATTTTGCGAACTCCATTTTCCTAGACAATTGTTTAATTTAATAACTATTCTGTTTTTACTTTATAAGATTAGTGTAGAAAGTTATTTGGAAATATGTAGTAAAAGTAGATTTAATTCAATTTGCAGGTGGTAAGAACTTCGTATGGCTCCAGACATCACAACACATTAACATTAACCACGCTCGGTCCGGCGGAATCAAATACGCAGGTAATTTATATTTTTAAATTAAAATATTAGCTTAATTGTGCGAGTTTATAGATGGAAATAAATAATACTTATCATACAATTTACAAAAAAACTGCGTCACATATCACACATTATTTTCTCTTTTCCAGAATGGCCAAGTTATGGAGAATGGTGTAACCAATACTCTTAGCACTACCTTGGTACATCCTGCTCAAATTCATCTTCCTCTTTCGCAGGTACGCATTGTTGTCTTGTACAATTTTATATTAAAACTTTAAAAAAGTAAAATAGGACGATAAGAGATTAAATTCAGTTAAGGAACTCAGGTCTTACGTGGTCATAGATAATGTCGTAAAAAGAGAAAGAAATAATAAAATCATAGATTAAAAGAACCAGTTAAGACATGACATATTTCATATTGACAGCAACTGAGACACATTTATACGAAATATACGTAACGGGACAAAGACAATGATATAGATCTTTGGTCCCTTTCTCCGTATGCGATTTTGTTTGTTTGGGTCCAGACATATAACCCAAGCAAATGTAGTATTGTGGCGCTCGTGACGTATCATGTAGTATTGTGGCGCTCTAAGCGTATTTTCGTATGAATTAATTATTCATACGTCCCAGGCAAAGGCTTGACAGATAATATTATTGGTTTAAAACCATAAAGTGAAGCACACACAACATAGTTATGACGTAGACTAAGGCTTTTTTTGTCCCTCTGCCGTATACGCCATTTCTATACCTTTCTCTATCTACGAATAAAATAGAAGAATGTGTCAGTTTTTAATATGATTTTATATTAAGATTGAAATAACCTGTATTTAACAATTAAATAAGTTTTATTATACTACGATTTTAAAGTATTTTTGAGTCCAACAAGCACAATAAACGGTTGTATTTATATTGCGTTTGTAAAAGGTAGAGTTTTCACACATTTCTATCATAGTATTTAAAAGACCGTAGTGAGTGTTACGTATTGCATTGCAGGTGGTGGTCGCCCCAGCGGCGCTGCAGCTGCTGTCTGCCGGCGGCGGGCTGCGCGTGCTGCAGGCGCCCGCAGTACACACTAATGGTTACTTTCTGTTACCTTAGTACTATTATATTAAAACAAAAACAAATATGACACTTTTGCATTTAAAATCTATCTCACTCATCTGTAGTATATGGATTATTGTAATTTATTATCTATATTTTACAGGTGTCGTGAATTCTGAAAACAGCAGGATAACAAAAGAAAATGGATTGATAGCCACAGCACCGGTTTCAACAGGTAAACATGGAGTTTTCTTGTTAACGCTTTTTTCAACTATTGACAGTATGATACGATTACAACGTACCCCATATATTTCATTTGAAATCTAGCTATATTTTGCTCATTGAACAAAATTTTCAGAAGGTGGTAGCGTGGTGGTGAGCGGTCTTACACCGCTGGTGATGTCCCAGTCCGGCACGCACCTCCTGCAGACCCACACGCTCACACACAAGGTACACTACATACAATAACAGTGTAATTGGAACTAACTGATGCCCTGGATAGGCCAGAGTGATTTGACATGTCTTATTTTCAGATGGTAGAAACTCAGGTGGTGAAGGGCAGTGGCAGCGTAGCCCCAATGACGGTCAGCACGCAGTACCTGAGTTCGACTACCATTGTGAAGCCGGTGGTGGTGGTGTCCAGCGCCCACTCGCCGCCCGCGCCCTCCACGTGAAGGCGACGCCTGCATGAAACCGTCCTGCGCCTTATTATCGCCTGGTACATCGTCGTCTATGTTGCTATTTTCAAAGATTTTTTATAATCAGCGCCTTTCTAGAAGAATCTTTTTACAAGTGTTATTTTTCATTAAAACAATAGATGGAAAAGTACTTTTCTGTATCAATACGAAGTTAGAGAGCATTTCGTCCGAGGTCGGAAGAAGGTTGAACGCATACAATGTAATTTAATGTCCTGTTCATTGTTTAATAGAATAACTTGTTGTTTACTGCCAATTTGAGCAATAATATAAAGCGGATGACGTTATACTAGTTACGTCACAAACTCGAGAAGTCACCTACTACCTCAGATGGATGTGGTAACCATTCCTTTCGGATGACAACAGAATGCTTGACGCAAGAGTGACAGGATCTCGACTATTCTCGTCTTATGTTAAGACCGTGTTCGGATGCTATGTGTGAAATAGTTTCTGCATCAGTTTCGTACTGTTTACGTGTATGAAGATAGCAAAGTGACAAATTGTGTGTTGGACACTTTATGTGCCGGATAACCGTTGATACTTCAAGTGTACACTTCACTTTATATTTTTCTACAGATAATAAATTCCAGAATGTGATTGTATACAATAATGTAATAGTAACGGAATGAATGTAAAATATTATTTAATATTTATTTATTAATATCGATAAATATAGGGAGCAAAATTATATATTATACGAAAATTGCGGAAGAATTTGGAATTCTTTAATAGAAAAATTGGTCAACTAGCAATCATAAGAAAATCATATTTATTATTTAAACACAGGTCTTTATAAATCTGTACAAGAAAAGGTTTTTGTATTATTTTATTTAAACAATCATTTAATTTGTAAAAATATTGTGTTCTTAAAACTGCAATTTGAGTTTTGGCTAAACTTACTTTTTTGGTATGTAATTCATTATGTGTCCTGAATTAGAAAGACAGATTTGTTCCAAACGGAGATAATCCTAATTTTTAAACGAGTGGGATGTTATTGCGCCTTCAAAACTATCCACTTTCTGGTAACTTAGAATTAGACGGTAATATACTTGTTGTAGACTAACAAGAAAAAAGTTTATTTTTTCTATTGTATCTGTGATGTGTGCAGTTAGCTGTAGCACTGGAACTTCTGTACAAAGACGTCTTTAGGTGTTGTCAATTTCTAATAATAATCGTGTGTTTAATAAAGTCAATAAATTAATTGTAATTAATTATTAGCTGTTAAATTAAAAAAGTATGTGGCTTAAACGTGTCGCGGAAGCGGGAAAATGTGAACATGTGATATGAGCTGGTGACGAGTACCAGGAGACCAGAAGTCGTATGTGTTGCAGCATTCAGACGCTCATCTATCATTTCTCTGGAGGTTTGTCGAACCGATGGTAGATGATCAGGTGCTTTTCTGTTCTCCGGGTCTGGTGTGGGCCAAGCGGCCGTCCTCACAGTGTGCCTACCTGATTTTTTAAATAAAAAAATATTTATTGTAAAATTCAGTCGAGCTACTAAGAATTTCTACTCTCAAGCTATTTAGTAATTTTATTGCATTTTATGATCAGAATTTGTACATCTTTTGGGAAATCGTTTTATATTGTGACTTAGATAACGAATAAAGACAATTTAGCTTGGCTGAATGGAATGTAATATATAAAAATTAAGATGTTGTATACATTAAGGGTTATATAACATTTACTGTAGATCCGTTTGTTTCCGCGATTGTTAAGTTTTGCAGTCTTGCGCGTTATTGTTACTGAACCACGTTATGACGTACAAAAGTGTTCTTTAAAGCAATATGTGCCAATGTTAATGGTTTTCAAAAATAAAGAGTTGTGCGTAGTTTTTAAATCGATCAATGAGAGTGGTCTCGGTTGTTCGCATTTCTCTCACGAGCTTTAACTTCCATTATTTTGGACTTTTAAAATTACTTTGATATCCCCCATGTGCAATAAAAAATTGAACTACAAAGTGATTGAATGTTTATTGTTCCTGATGTCCGTTTGGAAACATCAAATATTATTTATTTACTTTATTTATTTATATCATTATCACAATTGACATTTAAGAATTGGCGGAAAAAAATCGTTTTCTAAATTTTACTAGGAGACTGCAAATAGCCTTTTAGTTTATAATGTACTAGGAAACTATAAATCATGTGTTAAACTTTTCGTAGGTAAAGGTACTTAAGACCTCAGGTTAATTGATATGATAGGGACACAAATTAGTAATTCTTATATAAATATTTATTAAACCTCTTTAAATTGCCCTCTTTTGTCTTGTTGATTATTTCAACGTATGTATCGAATATTTCATAAAGTCATTATTGGTTTGACACTTTATTATGCATATTAATTGGCCTGAGGTTAAATTCTCTACAAAACTAACTTTTGTAAATTATATTTTTATACTGTAACGCACAATTTCTACTCTGTATTTGAAAGACTTGTTGTTTGATGGAGGTAGCGTTTGTACATTGCTCCTTTTGTTTGAACGGCCCTATATCAGCTACCTCATTAGACAGGCAATGGCTTTTTCGCTAAGCGATAGGATCGACCTTATTTTTCAATAGATACTCTTCGTATTTATTATCTCCTAGTAACAATTTGTACTATGTTTTACATAGTTTCAGGCTGTGGTTAGCTCTCATATTTATTTTTGTTTTACAAATTCCTATATTCATTTTAATTAAAAGCTTAATTTTGAATTAATTCCTTTTTCCTAAATTTTATTTGCCAAAAGTCATCTCCATTTTTGTTTCAATACAAAAAATATAAGAACAGTATTTTTTTGAACCTTTGAAGTGTGTATTTTGTCACTATGCCTAAATATATAAAATAATTATTAATATAGTTCGAATAAAAAAAATGTAAAATAATATAAAGAGAGAAATTTATTTTAATTGTAATATTATTGCGAAGCGAAAATGCTCATGTAAATATTAAAGTACGTAGTGTATAAAGTTCTAATATGTTAGAAATACAAGAAAATTGCATATTTAAAATCGCAGTTTTATTTTACCTTAAATCTATAATTTACATAATTCACGCACTTGTACATTGCCACTTAAGTATTGCCAAATCTTTATAAAAAAACTTCTTAGAAAACGTAAAAAATATCACAATAATGTAAACAAAAAACCTCCCTTCCTAAGTCAGTAGTCTAATATAACTAGTATAGTTTCCCGCGAAATGCCCGTGGGGATTAAATAAAACGTAATAAGTGGCTTATGTGTTCTGCTGGATTATGTCTTATATCTGCTACATCGAGTTGTTCAGCTGTTCTTAAGATATCTTCACACATCCATCATCCATCTTATACGCATTTATAATAGTAAAATTTGTGATATGGGTTCGACATTTCCTTTATCTTCTAATTTTACTAGCGTATGTTTATGCTTATAACTTAAGTAATTAAGAGTTGCTTGAACCGCCTCTATGTTAGTTAATTACTAGATAATTTTTATGGCCACTTTTTTCCTATTTTTTGTTACTTAATTTGAATACCTGATCATAATTAAATAACCTTAAAAATAAGAAATTGCGTAAAACAAATTGTCAAAGACGACCTATGACGTCATGAAATGGCGTTAGTACGCAGATTCTTATTTGAAACTTTCGTACAGTACGTACGAAAGAAAATGAGTCAGAGTTAATTATAACCACTAGTTACAGTGTTTTAATCTATAAAGCCGGTTACAAACGTTCAGTTTCGACTGTATAGTCGAATTGACGTGTAAGCGCCAATTTGAACAGCACAGTCGAACTATACAGTTTTCACTTTTGCCAATATACGACAGTTTTAACTGCCCAGTTTTATTTACAAGAAAAGGGGGCAAACGAGCAACGGTAACACCGAGGTGATCATCGACGCCTATAGACATCTGCAATACCAGAGGTACCACAGATGCGTTACCGGCCTTTTAAGAGGTGATACGCTCGCTTCTTGAAGATCTCTAAGTGATAGCGGTTTGGAAATACCGCCGAGGACAGACCATTCTACAGTGCGGCTGTGCGAGGCAGGAAGTTTCGCGAAAACCGCACGGTAGAGGATTGCCAGCTATCAAGGTGGTGTGAATTGAAACTGGCGGTCTGGCGGCAGTTGCACTACAGTTAAACCTGGGCGTCTGTAGCCGGCTTAAAAGTAAAAGATATTGCATCACTTACATGCACTTAAACCCTTTACTGAAAATGTTTTCATTCACAAACGGATATGCGTCATTTTACCTTTTTGTATTTGAATATTTTTACATAACAGTTTCAATAAAGGCGAAAAAGGCAGCGTATTTTTCCATTTCACATCTAAACCAAAGGTTGTTTTTTGTTACCCCATTGCTTCATGCAAAAAACGGCGTTACGCCAAAACAAAATGTAAGTTTCTATCACGAAGTCAGTTTAATGAAGCCACGTCTTAGAAACATAACTGGATGCTGATAAGCAATAATTTGTTAACCCTAATAAACTTTGTTTTGAGAAAATGGCGTCTTGAGATGTTGAACCAATTCTTATTAATTTTGCTTCAAAAATATGTGCTTAAAATATATTAAAACCTTTGAATTTAACTTTTTGTGGGTTGACACATTATTATCTGCATCCAACTATGGGTTATTATTGCTCAAACGTTCATACAAAAGTTGTCATTTCCCTCTTCCATCCATCTCCGCTATAGAAACCTATGGATGAATCACTATGAACGAAGGTTTTCATGTATTAATATTAACAACAAATATCACTGTTAACAGTGGTAGAGCCCGCTTTAACATCTTCGCACGAATTGTCCAGCTCGCCCGGTTAAATACCACGACCACACAGAAGACAGGCGTCAAATGGATGCAATTCCGTGTTACGTATGATGAGTGTGGCGCCGGAGGCCTAATTTTAGTCAACTTTTCTATCATTTCCTTAGGAAAAGGGGAAGTGGATTTGCGGGGGAGGGAACGCATAGGAAGAGGCATAGGAGTATTATTCTCTTGCTGTGTGTCTCCTTCTGCGTAGATTAAGAGTAGGCAACGCATTTGCATTTGCAGATGTATCGGCAGGGGTCGCTTCGGATTTTCGAATTCTGATGGCCTCATACTCGTTTGCCACTTTGTATTATAAAAAAAAAAGTTTTTTTTCCGTCAAACAACGGAACCTTGTATACACGTCCGGTAATTAGATAAGATTGTAATCATCGCCAAAATAAGTAAAAAGTTAATATTTCCTTATTTAACATTTAATGAAGCATTAAATACAAAAGATAACAAGGAAAAGTTACGTTTATATTGTTTTTACTAATTACATCATTGCATTGAATGAATTAATGAATGAGTTTAAATTATTCAGATGACAATCTCCTGTATATTTCGAGTTTATAAACATTTTTGTAAAAAAAATTGTCTTGATAACCTCCTTTCGGAAGTCGGTAGTTTTAAAGACTATAAGACTAATCCTGAAAGCCTCATTTTATTTAAATTCCAATATCCATTTGTCTTCGAAAAATTACTTCAAAAGTTGACAACGGATACAGGACACTAGGAAAGACAAGTTACATGGTACAAAAATTATAAAAGACTTGTTATACTTTGCAGAAACGCAAAACTTCAAGGTTTGCGTTATCGATTCGTAAACGTTTTTAGTTTGCACATCCTTTATCAGGAAGTAGGAGTAATGAACCTTGTCGGCCATAAACTAAAAAATACATGTGTGTGTTTACCCTATGACAGGTCCTCGTTTCCTCTATAAATAAAAAGCGAGTCGCTTCCTCGCTGCAGACGTTCGGGTGCTTTCTGATCGCCTAGTACTTTTTTACTTGAATTATTAAAAAAAACATGTGGGTATTTTTAACTTTGTTGCTTCTATCACTTTCTGGTCTAGATTTAGTGCCGTTAAGTAAAGACATAGATATACCCGATGATCTAGATCAGAATAATATAGATGGAGAAGGTGAGGATATAGATTTGTCTAGTCTGGGACCAGATGCTTATGGTACTCCAAACAATAATAGTGGTAAGTAAAGTACTTTTAATATTTAGCACCTTTATTAAAACTAAGCAAAAGTAAATAAAACATACGTTTTATGTCTAAGGCGATGCCTTATCGACGTGGTCGGAGTCATCGCTCATGAACCCTGAGGAGATGGGCAGCTACGGACAGGGAGATATCCTGATGCCGCCACAGCACGCTCGCAACGGCATGAAGGATAAGACCTCACGGTGGCCAAACGGCATCATACCTTACTCGATTGACGGACGTTTTAGTAAGTTACTATCACTAAGAGGTGCTTGATGGGGCTACCGAAACACTACCTGGTTATCATTTTCTAATTGGTTTTATATGGCCAACAGATGGCGTTAGGAATGAAATGAAATTCTAATGAAATATTCTATTTCTTATTACAAAATAGAATTTAGATGAATACATTTAACTACAAGACAACTACTAAATAATAAAATATGTTTAAAAATTTTATAGACCAGGAGCAAAAGGATACCATAATGAGAGCAATCGCTGACTACCATCGTTTGACGTGTCTAAGATTCGTGCCATACAACGGACAGGCAGACTACATTTCAATAACTAGTGGCAATACAGGCTGCTGGTCTAGTGTAGGAAGAATTGGTATGTAAAACGTACAATGGTTTTAAAAGACCGAGTCTTCCTTTAAGTGGTGTCGCCACAGTAGAAAATTAAACTAGCCCGTTTGCGCCCGCTAATCTAAGGTCTAACTTAGCGAATAGAATTTCTTATTAATCATTTGGCTAAAATTTAATTTGAGGCTCAACAATTAGGTCGAAATCTTTTCTTTTAGTCAGTTTAACTACAATCTATTCTAAACGGTTAATTTTACTTCCTTAACTGTACAGGTAGACGTCAAGAAGTGAACCTACAGATACCAGGCTGCTTGTCTAAGAAGGGTACCGTGCTGCATGAGATCCTGCACGCTGTGGGCTTCACTCACGAACAGAGCAGACCTGAGAGAGACGATTATGTCACTGTTAATTATAATAACGTTAAACCGGGTAAGACAGATTTAAGAAGCTTTGTTTTTATAGAAACTTGAAAGGGAATTTTTATTTATTTCTTTATTTTATTTTAGTCCCTATTACTGAATGTCATAGAACTGCAGTCAAGGG
>QDHC01001038.1:303699-313873 GCA_013186455.1 Papilio dardanus tibullus | reverse complement strand
AGTAAATCCTTTGTTCGGATAAATGCTACTTGCTACTCGACTAAAATACTATCCTGGTACGAACAAGGCTTAAAGTGAGCATAAGCGACTTTGGCGACAATTTCATTGAGGTTGGTATACACATTACGAGCATATGAAAAAAATATCATATGGGTTGAAACATACTTTCAAATAAATATTTCCATCTCAGTTTTTTCAGTGAGAACGACAGAAATGACAATATTGCAGGTATTACTGCAGTGAAATCCCACGTTATTTGTTTTCCCCCACTGATCTCGATTAATGGATAGGGGATTGCTCAGAAATTACAGCTTTTTGCTTTTCACCGATTTAAACATGCATATTGAGGTCACATGACAGTTAATCCTGTCTATATAATTAGTTCCATGCCACCGTTACCAGCGCTAAAATTACGAAAATCAAATAGACACAAAAATATGTCTTAAGGTTTGTTCGCTCCAGGATACGAGTGGCATTTTAGTCGAGTAAGAAGTAGGAAGTGTCCGAACAAAGGATTTACTAATCTACTCTACCAAAATGTCGCTGTTCGAACACGTTTAGTTACTAAATTACTTGCTACTCTGGTGCGTACACGGTTTCACATATGGTAGGTTTTAAGGCCATCGATGGGGACATCTAGTGAGCTGGTGATGATATCCAGTCCATTTTATAGAGGTCAGTGATTTCCCCCCATCGTTCGATGGTTCGCATTGAACGCGACATTACGCGCACATTCATCAAGACGGCCCGACGTGTTGACAGCTTTATTTGCATTCCTACATGCGATATAACATTTATAACACAGATTTAAAAGAAAATCATGTGGTTTTATTAAAAACTAGCTGTTGTTCTCGACTTTGTCCGCGTGGAATTAAAAAAAAATATTTATGCCTATGTTACTCGGGGATAATGTAGCTAATGGTGAAAGAATTTTTGAAATCGGCCCACTAGTTCTTGAGTTATTTCAATAGATATAAAGTTTTTCTCTTTATAATATTAGTATAGATAATTTGTATAAACGAATTTATCTAATATCAATAATTTCTGGATCCGTTCAGTTGATCAGGAGATATCGTCAAACAAGTATCCGTCCAAAGTTTTGTATTACAATATTAGTAAGAGTCAAATAATCACAGTACTTATAATCTGGATATAGGACATAATGTGCTAGGTGTTAGTGTTCATGACTTACACAAATGATTAGCAAACACGACACAGTGTCCTGTTAAACGCGATTATAATTTTACAAATCACACGAATTTATACTGTATTTAATTGATTTAAGATCCATTTTTGAGTACAGTCCATTACATCTGAGCAATTGCTTCAAATGATACGAATTAAGGTGAAGAAGGTCAATATGTGCAAAGGAAATTAAAGGTACGAATGGGGCGCGTGAAATACGTTCAAAGTTACTTCATATAGACATTGCACCGGGGGGTTGCAACCCTCTGAAATTCAGTCGACGCGCAGGAGCGGTCGGAAGTAGACGTGTCTACGTCTCGGGAACCGTTGCTCTATTTTTAAAATTTAAATTCAGTGTTTTGTAGTATTTAAGAATTGTTCCGGCTTTTAAAAGGTAAGTGGTACGATAAAATTACCTAAAATAAAATATAATAATCTATTTTTTTGTTCTTGAAGTTGTATTTTTTTGTTAAATTCTTTTGTTGAATATTGGTAAAGTTTGGATTTTTGTGAATATTTTGAATCACGGGGGAGTGTTTAAATGTTTCGTATTGGTGGAGGATTTTTCTCATCCCCCATCGTTATGAGCTTAACATCGCTTTGGGGAGTTAATCTGACTTTCATTCTGATTTAAAGCTCTTTTTAATGTTAAAACGGGAGGTCTTTTTTATAAAAGGAAGGAATTATGTTAATTTTATGTAGAATTACTTTTAATTGTCTACCTTTTAGACGATTAACAATATTAAATGCATTTTAGACGGATTATGATGAAATTGCTCTATGTAATTCCATTGAAATAAAAAGTAGTTAAGTCATATATTTTTTAAATGTGTTTGGGCTTATTAGTTTTGTTTAATTTTAAAGTAACTAAATCGTCATATTAAGTACAATTAATTGCAAAATTAATAGGCTATATTTTAATTAAACGCAAACAATAGTCTGACCCGGGCAAAGCTGGACAAGGTAATTTAGGTAGCAATAAATAGTTATTACTAGTAGTAAATTAATAACTAATATTAAAAGTAAAAATGTACATTATTAGACATGTGATATATTGTGTGAGATATATTGTTTTCCGAATGAAGATGATCCAATAGAAATTTTTCTATCAACCCTTTTTTTAGTATATTGTGATTAATATCACTTATGTATCTCCAGTTTTGTGTAAATAAAAATATTCTGTTTACAACAACTAAATATTTTTACTTTCAACGTACATTTTGTACATTGTTTAAATTAAATACAGTCAAAAAGTATTTTAAAAAAAAATCAACTGTTCATTCGTTCAAAATTCGACGTTCGCTATTTTCAACCCTTTGTGTAAATTTTGTAACAAAACACAAATACAACAAATGATTTGTGTTGACTCGAAGTAGTATTAAATGAAACGTATTTAAATACATAAATTGTCTTCTTTTTAATTATGTTTTTTATACATAGGTAAAAATTGTATTTCAAATGACACTGGACGTTTCCACTACCCCAATGTAAAAAGTCAGATTCTCATTAGACAGAGACTATTTTATGAAAAAAAGAGATAAAATAATTGTTACGGCAGTAGAAACCTACGGTTACTAGGTTCTTCGTACACGAGACTATGTTAATCTGCAATTTTTAATCTAAACGTCATAAATACAACTAGCATACAATGCTGATATTAGTATCAGCATTGTATTGTGAACGTTGTAAACAGCCATACTAGTAAACCGCATCAAAATCCGTTGCGTAGTTTTAAAGATTTAAGCATACATAGGGATTTAGGGGGTGAAAAGCGACTTTGTTTCATAATATGTAGTGATTTTGTATAGTGGAGACGCGTGCCTATGTGATATTGATTGCGTAAGTCCCTTATCTACTTAAATCGCAATTATGCAGCCTTGTGTATAAAAGGCCTAAAACATAAAACAAAAGAAGTGTTAGTAATTTTTATAACAGTTTCTTGCATGGGATGAACTTGAAATCTGTAAAAGTAGTTTAGTACACCTAAATATTCATTTAATAAGCTTGTCTTTTAGCTTGACTTTATTTAAAAACACACAATATTTTTTGTCATTATGAGTATTTACCGCTCGTTGCCGACACCTAAGGGAACTGATGGCCTTCGTCTATCAGCACCACGTTTTCCCTAAGCTCCAGAGGTCATTTCGTCTGAACACACCTTTTTAATATTTTATTTGATTAATAACTAAAAACGTTATTTAATTAGGTAATTTGATAGCGCCGATAGTCTATTGTTTCTTTTATTTGGAATACTTCGAGTTCGGAAATATTCGTAATTTTATTCTTTTACGTTTTATAGTCGTTATATCGATGTCACTCTGAATGAATGACAGATCACTATTGAACGATCGAGTTGAATGAAACTATTGTAGATGCGTTTTTGTCTTTATACAAAACTATAACGTTAGCGTTTTTTATACTGAACGTAGTAGAATTGATAAAAGAAAAAAAATGATCTTAAATTCCACCGTGTGCCAAGAGAAATACCAGGAGAACATAAATTCCAAGCAAGCAATCCGATAATGACGTTCACATTGTCCGCCTCCCCATTGTGCCGCGGGGTATAGAGTTTCTCAATTATTCTTTACATCTTTTGTTTTGTCTATAGATAGAAATTTCAATCAACGATGAAGAGTACACTCTTGCTTCTCATATAGAGAAAATGTTATAGATTTCATCGTAAATTTTTTAGCTTCATCTAATTTTAAAGAGAATATTAAAAGAATTTAAAAATAGCAGGAGGCTATTGTTTTAATTTTTATTTCATTCTCTCTCGGCTCGTAGGCGAAGGTTTTTCAAGCACGTCTGATTTTGTTTTACCTTAAAAAGGTTATTACAAAAGTTTTCAATTTCCCCCACAGCTGTAGGCGTAGATATGTTTATAAATGAAGTTTTGTTGATCTTAACTAACCTACTTTAGGAGATACTGAGGGCGATTGTACGATTTTTGACTTTTCAAATGTTATTAAAATAGTTTGCTTTTGTTTCTTTAATTATTTTTTAAAAATATTTGGAGTTCTATCGGCAGTTGTTACGATTTTAAATATACTAGGCTACCAGAAGCAAGGCTACGGTTAAACTAACTTGATTCAAGCCACAATTGATCAATTTATCCATTAGTGTCTGTGTCGGGCTTGGCTCCGGGCCAGCTGTTCGACCATTTGGACACCGGGTACGTGACTAAACTGCGACAGTTCAACGACACTAAGCCAACTAAACATTCATGCATTCCTAATAATTTATCTTGGTAATAACAGATGGTACATGGTCCAATACACTCTACAGAGTTCTTCAAATCGTTTGTCATCAATGCTGTCCCATCATTAAGATCATCTTCCTGTCCTTATCTATGAAGTGAAGTGAACAGTCTACTCACTCTATAGAGTGACGTCAACGCATTAGGTTTTCTAGTAGTATAACTAAATAAAATAATATTACGAAATTAGGAAATTATCTCTACCTCGAATTAGTTAGAATAGAAATTAACGTTAATTTCGTTGTATATTTTGGAGCGAAGTAAAATTAGTTACAGATGTTAATTTCAGACCCTTGTCATAACCTTAGATTATTGTTTTGATACAATAGTAAGTTTTGCTTTAATTTAGAATTAAATTAAAACTAGTGACAGGATCGGATTGTATTGTAATAAGATATTTGTTTCTCGAAATAGATTTTCTTAAAAAAGTAATTGTAAAAAAGGTATAGTTTTCATATTAAATAATGTATTCTCTCTCTCTCTCCCTCTCTCTCTCTCTCTCTCTCTTCCTGTCTGTGATTTCATTTGTTTTCTACTTCTTTCAGCAATCTTGTTTCTTTTGTACGATCTTCTTTCCCTACAATCTTCTGGGAGGTGGATGATATTATGCAATACACGTTCATTGCTTAATAGATGAAAAAAAGTACATTTGACACGACAGAGATGGTTATAATAAGAGAAAATGTACATAACCTACTTTAAGCATTGATTTTTTTTATGTTGTATCACCTTTGTTTGGATACGTTTTTGTCTGAAGCTTTGAAAAATTATCAAAGGAAAGTCGATACAAATGAAAATGTACTCAACAAAATTACTCCACTGTTTTTGTCTTTCACTGAAAATATGTCACGACTTCATTTGTATAGATTTTTTATTATCTTTACAAATTGAAGTTGCGGTAACCGATTTTTAAATAATTTCGCAACTTATGTCAAATCTGGATAAGTGAGAAACCTCTATTAGTGAGACAAATATCTCGATCCCTTCGACTGTCGCTGGTCGGCGCCAGGGGGGTTACGAAAAGTACATTCGCTACGAAGCGATTCGATAACGAACTTCGAAACAGTATGAAACTGACAATGACATTCGATAAGGTATCCCTCAGGTTCCACTGTATTAAAATATGGTTGTCTCAGTTTTTTAATAGAGAATAAAAGAGAAAATAAGCATTTCCAAACGCTTCGAGAGCGCTTTGTCTATTATAAATTCAGGTTTTCTATCCCCAATACATTCATATATCTTCACGTAAAGTATAATATAGTGGTAATATAAAATACATATTGATATAAAAATATCTAAGTATGCGATAACTCATAAGATATATTTTATGAAGTACTATTTCCAGCGGGTTCCGTGGGCGAGGAGACAATATCCGGAAATATATGGAAATGTGTCGGAGCGTGAAATATCTGTATCTATTAACATACGCTTACAATACGAATAAATCTTGTATCTGCATATCCTTTACAATAAACACGTACAACGTTTTACGCCTTTGTTATGTCTTTGAATTACTTGGTGTCCTATATCTATCGTATTATAGTCCTATTTGAATTGCATCGCTCCATCGAACATTGAATAAGGTATCCACGTTTGAATTGTGTCGTTAGATGGCGTTTAGCATCTTAATAGATCACGGTATCGTTGTGTTATAATAGGTATTAGGCGAAATTATGTTCTGTAGGACTGTCAAATGAGATTTAGGCTAAGCGCCATCAGCGCCCTGCCACGTCAAGCCCGATGTAGCTTTAAATGACTTCTCAAGGCAAAAGGTGTCTAGAGGAGTCAGCATTTGCCTGCTATTGTGGAGAATCTAATAATTACTTTTTCTACATTTTCAAATTTTAAAGATTATTCATCAGGATAATTTTTAATTTCTACTTATTTAGATTAATTAAAATCAATATTTTAATGGTAAACAGGCGTACGTAACAGCCACGCTTACATGTTCAACTGAGCGAGCTTTTCAGGTCGCGTAATCAACGCTAGTCGGTGACACGTTTTATGAAGGCTGTTGATTAGGTACGCTTACTGAGCCAATAGCTGAGGCGAGGTAGGACATCGATTAAAAATAAAGGTAGTATTGAAATAAAAATCATAATTAATGGATTAAAAAAATTGGATGGGAAACATCAAGAGAGCAAAAAACATCTATTGTAGTACTCAGAGTCGTTTAATGATTAAGTACATAAACACTTCTTTAGTATAGATTTTTAATATTTTTACAGTAACGCTTTTCCTTAGTACTTACTAAGGAAATTAATTACTTAATTAACAAATCTGTATTCTACTAAAATAAGTTACGCTGAAAATTTACTGTTAAATTTTGGATCTTTGTTATATCAAATACAACATAATTTTCGAGTAATTTTTACTGCAATTTTAGCGCGTGAAACTGCCCAACTGGAAGAATAACTAATGCCCATTCCCGTATAGTACATACGAGTACTATCAAATATGTGAATATATGTGAGGTCTACCACCTCTCAGATCTCCGGTCCAGTATGAAATGCATAGAATTTCATAATAATTGTACGACACGAGTTTGAACTACAAGGTGTCCTTTAATCGGATCGCCGTGTCGACGTCTCCTCTAGTAATACTAATTAAATTATTTTACTTTAACCTACTCTGGGGTATTTGATGCTTGAAGTTTACACGCACTGACCAAAATATTCCTAACTTATTACAAATAATGCGATTGTTGTTAGTTTAAGTATCGATTGTTGGGTTAGAGCTTACAGTCTCTTTCCACTAACAAGTCGATTATGATCGCGCTTGTGAAAATGGTACATATTATAGCTTAAATAAATAGCAGTTGCTCTATAAATTGAATCTTTCTTTGACAATATACTAACTATCATTAAAATAAAATTAGTGTTTTCACCGAATAACCAGACGTAGTTTATATAAACTAGTGACTAAGACTTTAAAAGTCAACCTTTTCCTAACTAATAAGCATCATTTAATCTTCAAAATAATAAAGACTGCTGTTAAGATGCCGCAACAAAAGACGCTGTACAAAACGTTTTGAGCTCCCAATTTTGTATAAATAGCTTGCTAGCTTTTGTACTGAAATACCATTTTGTAAGTTGAAACAGACTTTTAGAAAGTTTAACTTTTATACAGGTTTTATTAATGTCTACACCTCCCGCTTGCGACGACAACTTTATTGTAAACTACGAAGTTTCCTACTTCTATAATAACTCTAAAATAAATGGTCAAAGATTTTTATACTTAAAGATTTGACAATCTTGACAATCAGTAATTTTTAAGCGACTGTTTGAAAATGTGACAGTAACAATTGAGACGGTTAAATTGTTAAGAAAAATACGAAAAAAATATTGAACTATGTTCGAAAATAATTTAGTGGTAGATTACACTCAGTGGCAATGTAATTTGTTACACACCTTTGTTTCGCTACATGTGGTATAAAAATTTTAAAAGGTATGGTCCATTTTTTATTAAATAAAAATCAGTGGGTATTTGTCCGGGCGCGGTTTGCTAACTGGATTAGGTTCGTTAGTATTCCTCACTCGCACTGCGGGTAGCACGCTATGATAAAAGTATAAAAAAGATACATTAATTCATCTCGAACATTTAACCTTTAGGAATAAATTGTCACGTACTTACGCTTTCTTAAAAAAGACTAAAAGGGACATGAATACAAAGACGTGATAGATTTATAAAATAAATGAAATAATAAATTTAAAGGTATACCTAACATTTTACGTATTTAAAAAGAAACTCTCTTCTTTTAAAAATATTGCCCACAATAGTACTGGTTTTATAAAAGACACGTAAACAAGCCGTTGTTTTTAGTTTAACATTGACTAATAAGAAATAATAAATAAATAAATATT
Organism: Papilio dardanus tibullus; assembly: GCA_013186455.1. NCBI lineage: Eukaryota > Metazoa > Arthropoda > Insecta > Lepidoptera > Papilionidae > Papilio > Papilio dardanus. The sequence goes on along the minus strand of QDHC01001038.1, from coordinate 305,569 downwards.
TCAACAATATTCGATATGAATGCCTTTCGGCATCAAAACTTCACCGGTAACATTTCAAGTATTCGACTAACAGATTATCGCAGACTTATATCATATTTAAATTGCCGTCAGTCATATTTATTTCACGGTAAGCGTTCAATTCCCCTCACAACCGAGGAGGCTTACCAGGCTCGCATGAACTCGCTTAAATTTCCCTCGGGCAACCAAGAGTAATATTTTTCCATAAAGTTTGACGGGTCGTGCGTGATTTTTATATAATACTGCTTATTTTACAGTTGAAGTATATTAGAAACTAGTTTTATTTTAATAAATTAAATTTTACTTGCAAATTAATTTTATTTTATTTGTTTGTTGTTTTCTCTTTTTCATTTTTAGCGAGTTATGTAATGTTCATACTATTCATGCCTTTTACAGATCGTACTTCTTTGTATTCTATTTAACTAAGTGAAAGGAATATACTTACGAGTATCATTTACATTGGAATATTTCCAAAATTTATTCTTTCATGTAAAAACCATACTTCGTAGAATTTTATAACCTTTAAAATCTTTTAGCTATTAATTTTGTTAATATTGTTTAACCATGTTATTTCAACTATAAATGTAAATAAAAACAACTAAGTATGAAGTGTAACAGCTGAAGTATTAATGTAATAACCCAGGCCGAGAACTGTTCAGTTTAGTATAAACGCAAGGTCTGGCAGCGAGCCGACCGTAGTTAGTAGAACTTAGATGAATATTTAAGTTTATTGCATACTATCTTACAAACTTTGGGAATGAGGAACTAAAATACATACTATGAGATAGTTTAATTAGTTATAAATTGTTTTGTATTGGATGTTCACGTACTAGTTCTTATACTCTCCAAATAAGAACGATATTCGATGTGCCTTTGTATAGATTTACTATTTATTCTGTTCGCATCTCTATTCTATAAATCACTGAATTTAAGCTTAGTTTATGTATAATCGAGAAGGTTTAATACTAAATAATAAATCAAATATGTCGTACTAAAATACATACGTGGTAAATTATAGCGCTAATGCTGAGAGATGTGTGTTATTCGATCTTAAATAAGAAGAGAATTCAATTGTATAAGCAGTCTTTTATTTCGAAAATGCATTTAATTAATTAGCATGAAATAAAGTTTTCACTTAAGAACCGGCTTTGTTTAACTCTCATAGTTTATAGTCCTTAACATTTATTATTCCCTTTTCAAAGCGAAAACAGATTTATTTTAAATTGCAAATTCTCAACTTGCAGGCTTATCCGAAAGCTCTTCAGATATCTGCCATTGTTAATTTATTTTTAATTGAATTTGAACTTTGCAGTTATTCATACCGCTTTCATATAAAGCTGAAATAAATACGGTTTTAGTTTATTAGTTAGTTGTTTAAAGATGTGGTTAATTAAAAATGCCTAGACTCTACGTGCTAATTCCATGACTTTGCTAAAAAATGTATAGTCTATTATCAAACGTTACGATACGATTTTCATATTTATATATTTATCCGACGCTCTTAGGTGAAGAAAAATATCGTGATGCATCAAAGATATGTGTATCTACGCGAAATACGCGCTAATCGTAGAGTTGCGGAAAATGGAGCCCCTCATGGGTCGAACCTTACCTTTGTATCAAACGTAACCGATTTTTATCGTCTTTTGATTATTAAAGGAAGATAAAAAATGACAACTGACTAGAAGAATAACTAACGGAAGATAACAAAGAAAATGGATAATAGTGCCCTTATAAGGAGCTACCAGTCAAAGTATCAATTGGCTTCTTTAAGTTTATTGTAGTCTTGTACCACTAATTTCACTGTTATTTCAGCGGGTGTAGCATAGCACACTCAATGCTGAGTACGTCCTGA
>QDHC01001038.1:280350-291789 GCA_013186455.1 Papilio dardanus tibullus | reverse complement strand
TTTTTATTTCGTAAGCATTTTTCATTTATTCCACTTTTCACGAGTTGCCTAAAATGTCACGTTTCAAACAGTAAGGGTAAAAAAAGCACGTACTTTTTAATTTTGTACATTTCGTTGTTTGTTTTCGTGAAAACGTGTCGAGTGAGTGTTTAATTATTCCTAAAAAATATACACGAACTGACAACGTGAATGTGCAACTTTTTATTACTACGGCTTTAAAACATATGACTGCTATAAACTTTAAACGTGCGTTTCCATTTATTTATTTTACTGGAAAGTGTCACATGTTAAGTCCAAGATTAAAATTCAAATTTTACGAAGTTCTGGTCTTATTTAGACACCACCTAGATTTTAATCAACCCTTAAATTTTAGTGGCGTTTAAAAAATCGGCGCGATAAAGTCGTGGGCATAGCATAGTAGTAGTAAGTAAGCGGTAAAGTTGATCATTTGTCTATTTCAAAAAGTTATTCTGGATATTATTAATGATGAAGATTCCTAGACTGGTGACAGGTGTGCTCTTAGATGAAAAAGGCGTTGCTAGATTTAATATAAGTCTGCCTCAAATGCAAAAAAGCTTTCAGTATGAAAAGCACCGCCGCGTTAGACGGACGTTATTTTGTTCTGGGTCGTACGATTACCATTATATCGAAGTGTCTACATGTCTAAAAGCTCTTTAATATTTTATAGTGAATTTTTGAGAAATATTTAATACTAAAGTGAGTTGTTTTTCTATATCTTAGATATTTATGAAACATTTTTAAAGTTTTGAAAATAAACGTTTTTGTTGCATTGCATTTTTTGTAACAACTTTTTAGATTGCAAAAATAGAGGTTAAATAAATATTAATTATTTACAAAATTATGTTTAATTTTATTCTCATTAGTTGCTTTATTTTTGAAAGTTTTGAGGTAAAAATGGACAAGGTTTTTAAAAAAGTATTGAAAAAAAGTAAAAAAAGAGTAAAATTACTACGTAAATAGGTCAGGTGGAGTGAAACAGTACCAGGTTTTCAGAACGGTAACGGTATTTTCTAGCAAAAGGTCGGTATTCGGTCGAGTCGACACAGTTTTACAGCGAGCTTAATTACAGGTGACTCCATAGTTTTACGTTCGACTGTGTTCACTTTAAATACCTACATTTACTCGTATTTCTAGCTTTTATCTAGAATGCATTGCTTTATTACGATTTCTAGGATTTTGTCAGAATATAAACAAGGTGGATTTCTGTTTAACTATGATTAAATCAAAATTATATCCATATTTCTGCTAAAATCAGGGAATTTAACTGCCATCGTTAGGGTGAATCTGGTATGAGAATGCTACATTAACCTGCACATTTTGGTGAAGAAATTTAAAGATATGTGTATTCACGCAAAATACACGCTAGTCGTATAGTTACAGAAAATGGAGCCATCATGGGTCGAACCTTGCATTAAGAGTCACCCTTAGTGACCAATTAATGACTGTTATTCTTCTTTCTTTATAATTCAAGAACAAATATAATCATCATCTGTTACATAAACCACATTTTCACTAGCTTTTTTTATAAGAAAAGAGGGCAAACGAGCAGCGGGAACACCGAGGTTATCAACGATGCCCATAGACGCCAGAGGAACCACAGATGCATCGCCGTACAAAATTGCGTAGCACAACTAGAAAGGCGTTAGCCACAGGTATACGAGTAGAAGTCCCTTGGCTACTCCTATAGTTAAACCGAAGGTTTCACTACCGTTGTATATAGTGTAATATATTTAAATTATCGGTGTTATTTAGCGTAGGGTCTATCGTTTTGCATAATTATTTCCTTATTTCGAGGGCTTCGGAGTTTCGGCTTATCTCTGCGAAAAGAAAATAGGGGTTTTAAGATAAACCGCTCCTTTATTCTTTATAAAATCCAGATATTTTAAATTCATGATAATGGAGAGTATAGAACAAGAAAGTATTTGGTAATGATTGAAAAGAAATTAATATTAAATTATTCAAACTTTCGTGAGACATCACTCTAAACAAAAATTAAGCAATTAATTTCTTAAAAACTAAAATTAAGCGACTAAAAACTCTCGCGTTGCTTCGGTGACGGTACCGACTACAGTACGAGACGGTTCCGTGACGTAACATAAGTACCATTTATCCCTAAGGAAGAGGCCCCGAGGGTTCGAAACTAGTCGGTACTGTCACAGAACGCGTGAGTTTGTAGCCGCTTAATTTTAGTTTTATAGAAATTAATAGTTTGTAAATGGCTAAATATTTTGAAGACCGCGAAGGTATGATTTCTCTCATAACCGTTTTTAATGATATTTCGATTTCCCAACGGGTCAATGAACATGGATTGCACAACACAATACACGTACTTATAATATGTGTAGATATTTCATTATTCTTTGTACGATAGTAATTAAAATTCATGTTAAACAACCGGCCATCAATTATACCGGTATTAAACGTCGTGCACCCTCCCTTCATTTGCATATTGATAAGGGATCGAAGTGTCGACCTTTTAATATTATACGAATACTTTAAGTAATAAACTGAGTTTGGCTATTTTAGAATTAATTTTGTTTAATTTTCTTATATTTTATTACGTAATTAACTGTTGTGCGAGGTCGTCCGCGTGGAATTAAATAATATAGCCTATGTTACTCGGTGATAATGTAGCTTTTTAATGGTGAAAGAATTTTTGAAATCGGCTCAGTAGTACTTGAGTTATTTCAATACAAACAAAAATACAAAGTTTCTCTCTTTATAATATCAGTATAGATTTATGTACCCATTTTGTTTAAAACTATAGTATACAAGTTTAAATTATTTAACTAAATGTAAGTGCGTTCTAATTTGCTCTCTACGCCATCTAGTTAAATATGTTTGATGTTTCAAAATTAAACCAATTATTTACCTAAAAACAACTTTTTATACTCTCATTCTTAACAGATATTAATTATTTTCTTATTTAAAATAGATTTCTTTATATTCAAGTTAAATGATTAGTTCAAACGATACTGCAACAAGTCAACTAATTTAATTAGTGTGACAAAGACGCATAGCGAGCCGGCTTACAGCAAATAGCTTTGTATGCTATTTAGAACTATACTATTATTTTAACTAAATAACCCTTTCTTAATATCGGATTTTGTAAATAAGTTTATAAAGAGGATAGAATTGTATTTATTTTTGTATTGCAATAACTCAAGAACGAGGCCCATTTAAAAAAAATCTTTCACCATTAGAAAGCTAGGTTGTGGATTGTTTGTTAAGTGCAGTTGGTTACCGAAAGTATATTCGCTACGAAACGAATCTATAGCGAACGTCAAAAATGTATGAAACTGACATTGACGTTCGATAACTCATACGTGACAATCACATGATTTTATCGAATGTCAATGTCGATTTTATACATTTTTGTCGATTCCATCAGCGATATCGCCGATCGAAAAGTGCATTGGGTAACCCCGCAGGTAAATGTTTTAATTAGCTTACTTTTTTCTTGGTTTTCTAACTCCAATCCAGTCCTTCAAAATAAAAGACTATTTACGTAAGTCATTGTCACAAAGCTTTTTCCCATTATTAAAAAAACAACGTAGAAATGGCAGAACAAATTGTGTTGAGCACTTATAAAAATGCAAATTGTCTCTCGTCTCGACACTTCAGTATAAGTACGGAGTAATGCATATATCACATATAAAATAACGTCGCTGTTTTATAAACAAATTTACATGTACTCAGAAATAAATGGAGAAGAAATTGGCACGAAATTTCAATGCAAATTCTTTTTTCCGAACGTACATTGGTAGATTTATTATTTTCCGATTTATTCCGAAACGAGAATCAGCTTTATTGCTGTTGTACTTTCTACGTTCGGTTGGTACATTCAATAAACTTATTCCAAAATACAGAACATCCTTGTTCCTGGTACTTCTTATGATACATAATTTGGTCTATCTTTCCTCCAGTATCGTATAATCGACCACTTTTTTTCGGAATAAGGGGGATTATGTTTAAATCATTAAAGAATATTAGGATTTCTGTAATAATCTTGTGTGCTTGATACTTTATAAAGATTTACTTTAATAATCTTTTCATTTTCGTAAATAACAATACAGCACAAAATTCCTTTTAAAAATTTCACCTCACGTTCCGACCTTGCAATACTTTTCTAACACAAAGATAATATCAGAAAAGTAAATGTACAAAAACCGAAATGTGAAATCAACGGCGGGAATCTTTTCAATTCATTTAATTTTCAACGTTCGAAATATTCCACAAACGGAGTATCTCTTATTAAAATTCCGAGCCGCACTCTAAGGCCCTTAATCACAGCTCCACAAAAACAAAAGTAGACCCTTTTAAGGTCGCTTTTGAATATAATTGAATTTTATTGTTATTTAAAAGACATCACACTTGAATTGTAAATAGCAATAAATGTTACGCAATACAATAAAATTCATTAACCTATACTAATATTATAAAGAGAGAAATTTTGTATTTTTGTATGTACTGAAATAACTCAAAAACTACTGGACCGATTTAAAAAATTCTTTCACTGTTAGCTACAATATCCCCCAGTAACATAGGCTATTTTTATTGCACGCGGACGATGTCGCGAACAACAGCTAGTTCTAATACAACTAGTATGGAAAATTGCGAATATCTCTGGACTGTCTTTTCGCCTTTTTGGCGAATTTAGGTGGCCACTATCATGTTTGCCATCTTATGGTAAAGGAGAACTTAGCAATAAAGCATACTCGTATGTCAGCATAAGCATGTGATTTCAAATAGGGACAAAATGTTGTTTGATCGTTTGGAAAGCGCTTTGTCGTTGTCAATCAATATCTCTATCGGCAAAGCAATCTCCTCTACTAAAATCAATTCCATTTCAGAAATATCATGGTTAAAGAAAATACGATTATTAACTATTATAAAGTCCTAACTTTAGCTCAAGTCTCTGTTCAATATTTTAAATATGGGAGGCTGGCGTCTTCCAATTTTAAAACAAATTTCCCAACACACCAGTGTTTGTTGACGAAAGTAATAAGCAATTACAAGCAAGATGATCGGCGTTAGCGCAGGCAGGCGAAGGTAACGAGAAGTTTTCACAGGCGAGTGCGGTCGCCTCTTCAATTAGTGCAGCAGACGGAAAATAAGCCGATGCCTCAACGCACCCCCGACACGCTCTAACCCAACCTTTGAAGTATGCTCAACTTAACGCGTTTACCAGCTTGCTCATATTTGTGTTGGAATTTACATATTTTTAATAGCTAGTTAATTTATAAAATTATGATACGCTGTCCCCGTCTGGTTTCCTATAGCCAATTAGTGAAATATGAGAAGCTTTTAAAAGTTTCTTTTGCTTTTAAAATCGACACTGTTTTTCATGTTATTGTCGGGTGAAAAGGATATAATTGTAAGGTCATTTAACCATGCATATGTATCGAAAGAACGGTAACAGAAACAGAGTCTTAAAGTGAATATTTTAAAACCAAAGGCATTTTTAATGGTTCAATTCTTGAAATGAATTTAAGGTTATGCAATATGTGTTGACTTACCAGGGTAACAGAACGCTGTCGGAGTTTAATCCATCAAGCGTCATATCAAACGGGTATTGTTGAGCGCGCTAGAATAGATTCCCTTTGTAGTTCACTCAGACTTGTCGACAATGAGGCCTTACTAAAAGCGAAATATGTATAAACATACCTTTGACATTTTTTAAAGTAATACATTTTTCATTTTATACAAATCTATTTCCTGTAAATAAAATAAGATAGATTGACCTGTTTATTGAAACCGAAATGGTTACTGATCATATTTGCAGTGTAAAAATCGTTAAATATTTTGTATGTTTGTTACAGATTAAAAATGTACGGACGAGTCGCTTTGTTTTTGATTCAACTGGTTTTGCTGACGCATGCCTACGCACAGACTGGTGAGTTAGACTTACTGAAGTAAGTACTGAACCAAAAGAACCTCATGATGTCAGTATTTTATTAAATGCTGAATGTTACCAATGTATGTCCTAATTGTAAGCAAGTCCCAAGGCAAGGATGATAATTATATGATTCTTGAGTACAATTCTTATGACTAAAGAAAAAAAAAACTTCAATTACAGAAACCGAGCCGCCTACAACTTTGACCACCAAGGCCCCAACCACGACCACCAGTACGACACCAGCGCCAACCACCGTGGTGTGGGAAACGGAGACACTGAACGAGGGTCAGGCGATACAGAAAGCTCTGCAGTATCTGCTGCAGCATCGACAGACTGACTGGGGCTGGGGGAATGACACCCACCATGTGATGCTTACGTTACAGGTAACTCACTCACACACTTACTTCGCTGGCTTTAAATATCTGCATTAAACACTCTCACTGAAGAAAGGTGATGAAGAGAAAGAAGTCTCGGTCACTGAGGTTTCGTTTTCGGTTAAGAGAGAGAGTGTAGCAGATCTTATAGTGCAGTGCTGGAGTAAAAGTTGATTATCAGTTTAAAAATGACGAGTAATTTATTTCAGCTGGCGAATAATACAGGCAAAGAAATAGAGCAACAAGGCTTGGAAATGCAGCTATCAGCAAAACAGATGGAGATAGAGATATTGCTGATGATGTCTAAGTGAGTAGCTTAGTCAAAACCAACACACTTTTTAAGATATCACGTGTAAGCCCACCTACAAACTCTATACTCTTCATTCGATATCCTTCGTTGATGCTTCTAATTTATTTAATTAGTTTGCTTGAGAATATTGAACAAGAATTTGATACAATTCATTAAACAATCAACAGTAGGATGGAGAATGTAACTCTGAATGACCAGAGTTTGATTCCAAGCTTCTTTATTTCTACAGACATCACGAGTCACCACCTCCTCTGGGTCGTCTAGCCGCCTATACTCTAGCTCTAGGCGCGCTCTGCAAGGACCCACGATCGTTCCACGGCCGTGACCTGGTAGCTGCACTCCTCCATCGGGAACCACCACATGATTTGGAGTTCGCGTACGCTACGCTCGCAGCCTGCTCGTCCGCTGCTCATGTTCGCCGACGTCACATCAGACGGCTGTTGGATATCGCTAATGCTGCTGCTGACCATAGTCTTGGTAAGAGCTCAAAATACAGGAGATGATATCCAATGGATGAGATGGCGGCTAAAAAAATGTTGTATTCATTTAAAAAGTGTTTTCAGATATTTATTTTAACCTACCCTTTAACAATAGCATAAAAATCTCTTGTAATATTTTCTACAGACACAATATCGATGGTCATCCTGGCTCTACGCTGCGTGGTGCAAGATCATCGTCATCGTAGTCTCATCCACTTTGTGCGACGCCCTATGGCCGGCCTGGCGCGGCAGCAGCACCCTGATGGTAGCTTCGGCTCACTCACCACCACAGCTCTCGCAATACAGGTAAATGATTTTAAGAGACATTGAGAAGACTATTGTCGTCTTCGAATTTAACTTGTCCAATTTTTATATCAATCTGGTTCTAAGAACTATTAATTTTAGTTTTTCGTATTATCATCCCTATTACAGGCTCTAGAAGATTCAGACAGTGGTCCAGGCGCACACCAGCATTGGAGTCTTCCTGCAGCAAGGAAGTGGTTGCTAGAGCGACAGGCGCCTGATGGTGGATGGGGAGATGTGGCGAAGACTGCGGCAGCGGTGGCAGCGCTCACCCCCGCCTCGCTAGCTGCGGTCAGACCGCCGCATTGCAGTGATAAACTACTGGATAGCCGACACGAACCACTCGGTAAACTTTGCTTTAGTCCTTAGACCACTGTTATAGACTAAGTTGGCAGTATCGTTTCTGACTAGTCGAACAAACGTAGAGAATAGATTTATCCAAAAAAAGTTTAATAAGTATTTCTGATAACCGCCCTGTAAAATAATCCACTTTCCAAATTCGTGATTTCGTCAAGTTTGGGAGTTCACGCTACAAATTCAATCATGTTTAAATTACAGACAACAATGGCGGGGATGGCAGTTTGAAGCTGGCTTATCAATCTGGTCACAACCACAACGATTCCGACGCGCGCAATGTTTCCTTCACCTACACGCTGTGGCTCGGCACCAACGTTACTGAGAACTACACTCTTTATATGGTGGCACCAAGGTAACATAATTTAGTACCTTAATACTATGTTGGGTAAATGTTGAGTTCAGTTTTAAAGAATTTGACTCTAATCGAATTTCTTCTCGATCATTATATTGTCAAAGTCCTGAATATGTAAAATCTTGTCTTAAAGCAGATACATTTTTCCTATGATTTAATTAGAAAACATAGTCACTTCTCATGAGCCGGCATTTTTAAAGACAATGATAATAAATATGTATTTACTGATCCCATTTTCAGAAATATATCGTTCTACCACGTGATGCAAATGGCAGCTGAACAAGACCCGAAGTTCAAGTTCGAGGCTAGCGAGTGGCCCAATGGTCATTATGTGCACACTCTCGCCGGGCACAAGGAAGAGCCGATGGGATACCACTACTGGCTGTTGTACCGCTTGCCAGAAGTGCCGGACCCCGCCAGTCCCCCTGGCAACCAGCTTGTAGCACCAGTGGGTGAGTAGTTGTTATTGCTTCACCTATAAGTTCCCTCTGCAAGTAGCATATACCAGACCCTGTAGACAAAGTACATTCGCTTTAAAGTGATTCCATAGCGAAAATCAATGTGTTAGATCTATACATATTCGCTATAGAGTCGTTTCGGACCTAATGCACTTTGTCTAATAGGGCAGATCTATCTAAATATTTATAATACTAGCTGTTGTGCGCGACTTCGTCCGCGTGGAATTAAATAATGTAGCTTATGTTACTCGGGGTTAATGTAGCTTTCTAATGGTGAAAGAGTTTTTGAAATCGGCCAAGTAGTTCTTGAGTTATTTCGATACAAACAAACATTATAATATTAGTATAGATTACGGTTAAACTCACTGTGAAGTATGAAGACTAGACTGCTACTTTCTGTCAACTATTGGTTAGTTTTACAGTTAGACCTTTAGGTTGGTAAATTATTACTCTATTCTTTAGTAGATTCTTTTAATTATATAATAACGGCTGTTTATTTTTTTCATATTTGCAGGTGTCGACGATCTTCTGGTAGAAGACGGTGAACATTACCTTTTCTGGTACAAGAAGTTGTAATTTATGTTACAAAATAAGCATTTTTAATTCCAAAATGCTACTTTTCCAAGTATCTCAAGTCAGTTAAAGTAATTATAGTATCATTTAATTTAGAATTTTAGTAATTAAGAAACTTGACGTAGTTAATATTTATAGTTTTTAATCATGATATAAAAGTCTTAATGCTTGATTATTTCAATTTTTATATTGATGTAAAAGTTTCATAATATGTTTTTTTTTACTTTATTGTGCATATTTTTAAATTCCACTTAATCAATACTTATAGTAAATTAAATATTAAAATAATAGTAGATGTTTTGTTAATTAACTAATATTAGGTTCTTGAGACATATTAAATGTTTTCAAAAATCTAGTAAAACCGACAATCATTATTATTAAACTCAACCAGTTTTATTGTACGTTAATTTTATATTATCTGTTGTGAATTAATTTCTATGCATTTGGTATAAAAAATATTTTTAATTCTGCATGACTAGAAAAGAAAATTATAACAAGCGCACAGCTTTTCTCTTTTCCATGTCATATTATTTCAAATAATTTCAAAATAGCGTTTATAAGATTTGATGGAGAAACTAACACCATCTCATGTTTATAATCAAAGTGTTTTTAAATAAGATTGTTTGAATTTTGAAGCTAAAGACGGGTGTCTAGGACATTATTCGAGTTTCCGACTATTCAGGGGGTTACACAAAGTATCTTTCGATTGGGGATAACGCTGATGGCATCAAAAATGTATGAAACCGACATTGACCTTCGATAAGTCATGTGCTTGTCACGTGTGAGATATCAAACGTCAATGTCAGTTTCATACATTTTTGATGTTCGCTTGATGATGGGGCCTTCCCCAGACAGCGAGAATCTTCTTTCGAAACATACTGTTGTCTCCATTTTATCAATAAGAATAAGGGATATAATCGTATGTTTGTTGCTATTATTGTTTTTCTACACATGTTTCGGTAGTGGAAACAATATTAGAGAGAGATCGTGTGTGATAATGTTAAAATTAAAAATTGTTTTTTATTACTCTAAAGTTATTTCACAGACGATGTTCTTACAATTTTATTTATATCATTTACTTATATATTTGGTTTAAAATGTTTATTAGTGATATAACTTAAGGTTAAGTATTAACCAACTTCAAAAAGCAGAAGGTTCTAAATTCGTCTGTTTATTTTAAACTACTCCGAACTTCATCTGTATGTTTTAGTATGTATAGTAAATAATGAACTCTCTTTTTAATTGATTTTATAATACAAGATTTCTCAAATTAATATCTCATTAGAACTGTAATTTTAGAATTTAAGGGTAAGTCATTTTTAATGAATAACTTTTTGCCTCTAATAAAATAGTATTTCTTCGTAATTTCTTACTTAATCCGCTTTATTCCGAAACGAGAAACAGCGTTACTACTGTTGTAATTTCAATGTTTGGTATTGGTACATTCATAAAATGTATTCCACAATATAGAAAACCTTGTTGCTGGTACTTCGTATGATACATAATTTGGTCCAATGAGACCCCTGGTCTATCTTATTTAGTTCCGAGTGTCCACCAGTATCGTATAATCAACTTATTGGTCCTCGTTTATCGCAGTATTTTAAACATTTTTTCGGAATAATGAGGAATACATTTCTGATTATTGTTATTATGCTCCTTTACGTAGATTATCGTAGTAAATAATGTTAAATAGGTTTTTCTATAATATTCTTATCTAATGATTAGTTTAATTATCATATTAGGAGACTGAATGGATCATTTTAACAAGTACCCGTATTTTAGAATAAGCCATATGTTTACTGTATTGAATGGGTCTTAATAAAAACTAATAAAAACTTTCAAATGGTGCTTTTTATTTACGAAGAAAGAACACATTATTACTCAAAACAAACCTATGTTTAGTAACAATTATTAACACCACACAATAGTTCATAAATACAATAACATTTTTTATGAAAGAAGGGGGCAAACGAGCGGCTGGATCACCGAGGTGATCTACGACGCCCATAGACATTTGTAACACTCGAGGTACCGCAAATACGTTGCCGGCCTTTACGGATTAGATAGGCTCGTTTCTTGAAGGACCCTAACTCGTAGCGGTTTGGAAATACCGCCTAGGACCGACCATTCCTCAACGCGGCTGTGCGGGCAGAAAGTTGTACGAAAACGCCACGGTTGTGGATTGCCAGCCATTCAGTGGTGTGGATGGAACCTGGTGGTCTGTCGTGTCAAACTTATTATATTTAAGACATAAAGCCTTCACACCAGGATAGTCTTTTAGTGGCGTTGCAAGTAGCAAGTATCTGAATAAAG
>QDHC01001038.1:251818-268183 GCA_013186455.1 Papilio dardanus tibullus | reverse complement strand
GCGCCGGACAGATTACGAGACAAAAAAAAACACAATGTAATAACTAGTCATTCAGTCTTGGAATCTGATGATTCCAAAAGTAATATAACGGATAATTTATCCGACCCGATGGGTATAGGTGTAACTAAATTATGATAGCTCAAATAGCAGCATCTTTAACATCGGGTATTCTTGTTTATAAGTTGTGTTGGTGCTATGTGCAATTTTACTGTATCGTGAGGCATTCTGGTTTTTTTTTATCCAAGCGACCCGCTCCGGCTTCGCACGGGTGCAAATCGATATAATACTGATACTAAATACTGCAGCGTTTGCAATGTAAGCGCTAAAAATGTGTTAATCTACGACATCATATTAAAAGCCTCTAAATTTGATAAAATTAACACTGATGTGTTACTCTACTATATTGTGAATGAAACATGAAAACCTTCCTTATGCATCACTCTATCTATTAAAAAAACGCATCAAAATCCGTTGCGAATTATAAAGATTCAAGCATATATAGGGACAAACATAAAAAAGCGTTATTGTTTTATACTATGTAAAGATAAGGAAGTTACACGGGGGCGTCGCATCGTCGCCGCATCGCTCGTGTGGCATCTATCTACGGTTGAACGATTGATGGTGATGTTTGACTTCCATGTAATAATAGAACTTGTGGAATATTTAAATTGATTCAAAGAAATTGTACTTTACATAACCTGGCATGTGCCAGGTTTCCATGTGGTAGCCAGCATATGTGGATGCATAGTTAAATTGTCCGCGAAGTTTTTGTGTTATTACAATACATACAAAAACCTTTTCAGCACATTATTAAGGATAGCTCAAAAACTATTGACTATTTTATCATGTTTAAAAAATGAGACCAATTGACACGCACTACCTTTCAAATAAAAACAAAATTTATGAAAATCAGATCACCAGGAGCCGAGTTATTAGGTAACAAAAAAAACATCTTCTTTTTGGAAGTCGGTTTAAAATACAAACTTATCATCTTTATAATATTAGTATAAATCAATGTTTTTGTAACAAATGTGTCTGTTAAATACTATAAATTCTCTGATATATTCTTTAAGGAAGGTAATAATGTCCAGCAGTAGGTAAAGCCTAAATAAGCTGCTTATGCTGCCGGGATACAATAAATCCTCTGCGAGCTTCGAAGCTTTGTCGATATCCTCCCGACAATATTGACTCCTTTAGCTACTGCCGAGTTGTGTTGCCTGATCGGAAATATAGTGAAATACTTTATTTGCATATAAATATATCTAATGGAGTTAAAAGAAAACTGTGCTAGACAGTATAGTAGTGAGTGGAGTGAGTGAGTGGTTATAAGGCCTAATTTTAATCTACTCTCCCTTCCCAATTTTTCTCCAAAGTAAATGGCCGGATTTGGAATAAGATGGGAAGGGGAAGAGTTCTTTTTCTGTACGTCTCCTCCTTCGAAGGCAATAGGTCCGTTAATTCTTGAGTTTATTCGTTTTTTTATACTATAAAGTGGCAAACGAGTAAGCAGCCACCTGGATTCGCTGAAATAGCGAAGCGATCGCTGTCCATATGCAATTGCAGATGCGTTGCCTACCTTTAATGTTTGGGGGACGAGACCCACAGCAAAAGGATAATTCCTATGCACACCCTCCCCCGGAAAATGTTCTTCCCCATCCTATCATTTCTTTATAAGAAAAGGATAGGAAGGGAAAGTAGATTAAAATTAGGCCTCGGGCACCATACTCGTAAGACGAAACACGCAATTGCTTCCATTTCACGCGTGTCCGCTGTGTGGTCGCGGTATTTCACCGGGCGAGCCGGACAATTCGTGCGAAGATGTTAAGATTGTTCGTTAAAACACACTAAATTACAATTGTTCCTCGAAATAACCGTATAGTTTCATATACATAAATGAAATGTATCATAAACAAGCCATTTTAATATTAAAGAGTATAAAATAAAAGAAGGGGATGCGTATAAATGTACTACGAAGTACTTACCTATATTTTGTGTACAGCAACAAGGGGGGGCTTTGTGAGGGAGGTGGTTGGGTTCCACTTGACATTGAGTTCTGTCGATACGTCATCTGTCAACAGCACACGTCGATGTTCTGAAACTATGAACGATTTGACTTACAGATTGATCCAACGAAATATAGAAAAATACGAACAAAGAAATTTACCTTTTTTAACTATATTAGAGGGGCGACCCAAACTTTCAATTGGCGATATCGCTGATGGAATCGACAAAAATGTTTGATTGAGAATACCATTCGATAAGTCATGTGCTTGTCACATGTGAGATATCGAACGATATTGTCAGTTCCATAGATTTTTGACGATATCGAATCGCGTTGTAGCGAATATATTTTTGGTAGCCTCTAATGTATAAATCATAATTTTATTAATAACAAGGAACTTAAAATATATAGAGACGCGATATGTAACGCACTGTCGCACTCACAGTCACTTAATAGTTGCTTAAGTTGTCCCTGAGTGCAGATTTTCTAAATAACAAAACCATTACGTCAGAAGAATTGGTTCCTTTAGTGATCATTTCACGTCTCTGAGTATTACATCAAATGTCATGAAATGTCTCCTCCTCCGTAGATTAAGGGTAGGCAACGCATCCGCAATTGCAAATGTCTATAGGCAGCGGTCGCTTCGCTATTTCAGCGAATACGTTTGATTGCTCGTTTGCCCCTTTATAATATAAAAAAACGAAAGATGGCATTTTCCTGTGTCATTTTGTTTAAATAAAGATTGATTAATAGGCGTGATAAAATATAAACTTCCGCATGAGACGAAGTATGAAATGAGTTTGCAAGTGAACATATCTCATTCGAGTCAAAGGGACACTTAATTCACGTAATTACTTGAGTTTACTTCACCTTCACGATCAGCGCACTGCACCGTGATAAATATAAAACGCGTGTCCTACGAGTTGAATATACTCAAACCTCGATAAGCAAGAGTTCTAGGGACCGTGATATTTGTCTCGCTTATAGAGGTTTCACTCTAATCCGGTTTATATAGGTAGCTCGTCGGGGCATTTCTTTTCTTTCTCGCTTATCCAGGTTTGACTGTACTATGCAATCTATTCGAAAATTAGTAATAATTCTATGTGACCTTTAAAGCAATGATGATTTTATTTGAAAAACTTTTTGGACAGAAAATATAAAAATGAACAATTCAAGTTCAAATATTTTATTCATCGAGGAAACTCTAACGCACTAACTAGCCAAAAAAGTATTCGTTATTATTAGTAGAGTTGATTTGTTGGGGGAGGGGACGCATAGGAAGAGGAACTATCCTTTTGCTATGCGTTTCCTCGTTCGTAGATTAAGAGTAACATAGGTTATAATATTTAAATCCACGCGGACGAAGACGCGCTCATCAGCTAGTAATTTAATATATTTAATTAAATATTATAGAAAGACCTCAGTTTTACTTCCAAAGTTCCACTTTTAGTATTAAATAAAGTTAAAATTTGACTTATTCATAAAAGCAGAGAAAGAAAAACACGGAGCAGTGGAGAGAGCGAACAATAACGGTAACTCAAAGTTGCAGGATATTGTTTCCTTGTGCATTTTGCTGTGCATTTTATAATTTCATACCACAAAGGCTTCAAAACAACTTGAAGCACGAAACGTTTTTATAGTTTCTTTTACATTACATTTTTAAAATAACATTTTAATTGCTTACTAAGGACAATATCGCCTATAGTAATGAATAAGCACATGTAAGCGACAAACATGCAGGCTTAGATGGGCTTAGAAGCAAGAAAAATAATTAGAACTTAAGTTAGTGTGCAATAAGAGATAGATTGCTTTTAAGGGTTAAGAAATTAGTGACAGAATCTTAACCTTTGGAGGATATACATTTTGTGATAACTCTACGTAGAGTGGTTACACTAGGGGACCATGACTGACTATAAAAAAATGACTGGTTCCAATAGACGATAAAGACTTGTCATTGCATGGTCCAATAAAAAATAATATACAATAATATTGAAATTATATTTAAAACTACTGAAGTGACAAGTTACATTAACAATAAAATAGTCAACTTAAAAAGTCTCAGTAAAATATATTGCTGGTATAAATACCTTGCCTAGACATGTTCACCTGATATAGCTTACGTGAGATCTTAGAACATTTGTCTGTGTCACCTCGACATTCATATTGAATTTTATGACATGTCTCACTGTGATAAATTATGTCAACTTATTGTATTAAAATGACATAAAGTACATCTTATAGGAAGGTCTAATTTTAGTCCACTTTCCTCTCTTATTCTTTTCTTATAGGGATATGACATGAATGGGGAGTGGATTTGATGGGGGAGGGACGCATAGGAAGAGGAATTATCTTCTTGCTGTGCGTCTCTGCGTGAGAAATGCATCTACAATTGCAGAGGTCTCAGGCAGCGGTCGCTACGCTAGTTCAGCGAATCCAGGTGGCTTATCCGTTTGCCACTTCATAATAAATGCGAAAGTAACGATGAATGGATGTTTGTTAAAAGATATCTCCGAAACTGCTGATCAGAACTTTTTTATATCATAAGAAAGTTTACATAAATTCAAAACACAGTCTGGAAGAACATATAAGTGTACGAAGAGCCTAAAAGACTTCATACTGCTAACATATCGGGAATGTAAAATGAAATAAATTCTAAATTCCGTATTCGAGATTTCTCTTACGTTATTAAATCGCGCAGCTTTTCATTTTGCTTTCTTTCACACGGGAATCACAAGGAATTTCAACGGTGAGTTTATTAATTTTCTCAACATTAAATTCTTTTCATTGCTTTTGCGTGCTTTGTGTATTTTGAATAAAATTAATTATAAGAGGCATAGATTCTTACGTATATAACTTCGAAATTAAATGTGGTTTTGAGCGCTGGTCATATAAAACAAGAGTAATTTGTAATAAACGAGAGCGTTAAAAAAGCGCCAACAAAGACGTTGAAAAAGCGTTCGTGTGAATTAAGGGTAACAGTACGTTTTTACTTTATATTTGACTAGTTATTGTCCGCGTGGAATTAATTGATATAACCTATGTTACTCGAGGATAATGTAGCTTTCTATTAGTGAAAGAATTTTTGAAATCGGCCCAGTAGTTCTTGAGTTATTCCAATAGATACAAAAATACAAAAATTCAAAAATACAAAGTTTCTCTCTTTATAATATTAGTATAGATATAGATATAAATTATCTAAATACAAAGCCGGGGCGGGTCGCTAGCTATACATATAAACCTTCCACTTCAATCACACTATCTATTAAAAAAAACCGCATCAAAATCCGTTGCGTAGTTTTTAAGATTTAAGCGTACATAGGGATATAGGTACAAATAAAGCGACTTTGTTTTATACTATGTAGTAAAGAATACTAGATGTTTGCGTGTTTTACAGTTGGTATTGTCGCCTCACTTGCCGTACATTCATCACTCTTACAAAGAAAATAACAATAAAAATAACACAACTTGTTATGTTCCAAGATAAATTGTCAACGGGAATATTTTTGTTATTCTTTGTGAACCTAGTTTGTATATTCTTTTGGATTTAAAGGTTGAGGGGGGCCACACAGGCTACAAAGCGATTCGATAGCGAACACCAAAAATGTATGGAACTGACGTTTGATATCTCACACGTGACAAGCACATGACTTATCAAATGTCATTGTCATAATTCTTTATCTATTCCATCAGCGACATCACCAATCGAAAGACACTTTGGGTAGCCACCTGTTTTGCTGATTTGTAAGATTTCTAAAAAGTTTATTTTTTCCAAAATATCGCTTTTTTGCTAAATAAAATTTTATTTTCTAGTTAATTCTAATATTATGAATTCGAGTTAAATTAATGTTAAGAAATATGAATACTTTTTGAAGTAAAATATAAGAATTTTTTACATCAAAGTATCAGATTGTAAAAGAACATATCCAATCTAAGGTTGGCGTTGCGAAGTAATATTAACTTGAGAGTTATATTAACTTGGATAACTTAAAATTAGTCTTTCAAAGTATAACTTAGGGTGTGGAAATAAGTAAATGGTTCCTCGATATCCGCGATAAAGATTTTACATTTACATTAAAAGTTATATAACCTCTATTTTCTAATCTATTCTAATATTATAAAACTTTGTATTTTTGTATGTATTGAAATAACTCAACAACTACTGGGCCGATTTCAAAAATTCTTATACCATTAGAAAGCTACATTATCCAGGAGTAACATAGACTATATCTTGTAATTCCATGCTGACGAAGTCGCATACTTATACAAGCGCTACAAAGCGATTCGATAGCGAACATCAAAAATGTATGGAACTGATAATGACGTTCGATATCTAACACGTGACAAGCACATGACCTATCGAATATCATTATTAGTTTTATACATTTTTGTCGATTCCATCAGCGATATCGCCAATCGAAAGATACTTTGGGTACCCCCCAGATCATCAAGCAATCAATCTATTATAAGTAAGATTTGACTGATTTGATTGATTGAAGATTTGGAACTTTAGCCTAAATTTCCAAATCCTCGTCAGTTATTTCACAAGTCTGGTATAAAGAACTTGTTTAGGAAGATTAAAAACTCTTGCTTTGTACAACAAAAGTGCACAGACGTGACAACAGAGGCATCAGTGCGCTTTGCATAGAGCACTGTGGTTAACATCCCTTGTAATTGTGTCTAAGGCATGTTGTTGGAAACTCTGCTTTGTTGCGTTGGTTTTGTTATGATTTAACGAAGATTTGGTATTCGTTTTTTCGAAGAAATATTTCTCGTGTCTTTTTTTTAGCAGAGAGAAGTGTAATTTAACAGTTATAATCCATTACTAATATAAAGAGGAAAGAATTGTATTTTTGAAATAACTCAAGAGCTATTGGGTCGATTTCAAAAATTCTTTTCTTATTAGAAAGCTACATTATTCCCGAGAAACATATTTAAAGATATGTGTATTCACGCAAAATTCACGCTAGTCGTGGAGTTGCGGAAAATGGAGCCCATTATGAGTCGAAACCTTTAACCTTTTTACCCGAGTAACATAGGCTATTTTTTTTAATTCACGTGGAGGACGCGTTATTTACTCGCTTTCTTTAAATAATAAAATACTAGCGACCCACTCCGGCTTCGCACGGGTGAAATTGTTGTTAGAATGGCTGTTATAATCAACGTTTATAGTTTTTCTGTAGTGTATTTAGTATCAGCATTGTACCCGGGCGAATCCGGGGCGGGTCGCTAGTAAATTATACATAAAACCCTTCCTTATGAATCACTCTATCTATTAAAAAAAACACATCGAAATCCGTTGCGTAGTTTTAAAGATCAAGCATATATAGGGACAAACATAAAAAGCGTTATTGTTTTATACTGTGTAAGGATAGGGATAAGGATAAGGATTATCTTTGCATTCCTACTTTGCAATGAAGAGGATTACTAACTAATATTGTCTTTTAACAAGCTTGTTGTCGCGACTCTGTAGGCGTGGATTAAGCAATATAGCTTATGTTACTCAGGGATAATGTAGCTTTCTAATGGTAAAGAATTGGAATTGGAATTGAATGGTAAAAGTCGGCAGAGTAGTTCTTGAGTTCTTTCAATACATACAAAAACATAAAAATGCAAAGTTTCTCTCTTTATAATATTAGCATAGAATAGTAGACTAATTAAATTTTATTTATGTAGAATAATTTGAAATCGTTAAGACCACACTCGAACTACAATTACATAAGTGTAATTAAAAAAAAATCAAATGTAAACGGACAGAAATCTTAAAAACTTAGTTTTTTTTTAAGTTAATTATTTGAAAAAACTCAGAAGTTATTTTTTTAAGATGAATGAAAAAGTCCAGACGTTTTTCTTGGTCTAAGTTTTTGAGAAAACAAAGTACAATATCAAACAAAAGTGTCTGGCAGACAGACGTTTGTGCAAGACTTTTGTTGTCGACAGTACAGGCGTCTCCTCTCACTTTACACCTTTTTGTATAGTCTCTGTGTATTATGTTTTTAAAATAATGAAAATAGAGATATTTAAACTGTAATTTTATTATTATTTATGAAATGATTTTGATCACATCTGACACATATAAAGTATCGAAAATGCTTCCCATTAAGTACGACATTAACACCCCACCCCATTCACACGAAAGTTTTTTCAACGCTCGCTAAAAAGCGTCGAGATAAAAAAAGCATTTCCATATATCAGTTCATATGGTATAGTGCTTGTAAATCGCGATGCTTAATTGTTTCGCAGCGTTGCATTTTGAGCACTTGTAGAACAAAACAAGAGTGATTTTCCAGCGATGATATTAAACGAAAGCGTGAAAAAAGCGCTAACACCGACGTTAAAAAAGCGTTCGTGTGAATTCAGGCTTAACCTTATATAAAACTTCGATATGTGAAATGACTCAGTTATCAAAAGTATTACATATATAATACAGACAAAGGGGAGCTACCCAAAGTATCTTTCGATTGGCGATATCGCTGATGGAATCGACAAAAATTATGAAACTGATAATGACATTCGATAAGTCATATGTCACGTGTGAGATATCGAACGCCTTTGTAAGTTCCGTACATTTTCGATGTTCGCTATCGAATCGCTTTGTAGCGTTTGTGCTTTGGGTAACTCAACTGGTATATTTCTCCTGAATAAAACTACTCGTTCCCATCAATTTTAGCTTCGTTTGATATTTGATTTTAAAAATGTAACAATAGTGTAGTGGGCTATGGAAGCATTCCGATGACATTCGCGCGAGGCGATAAAGCATGTTGCATTGTGCATTTGTGATGAAATGATTTTTTTAGAGAGATGGTTCTATTCGTTTGGGTCTAATTATAGCATCAGAATATTCTGTGTTGATGATTTTGTTCTTTAGAACACCATTTTTTTTTTTTAATTTAATGACATAAACTAATATATCTAACTTGTAATTTAATTGAAAAATAAAGGTTTTATTTTTTGGCTATGTTATTTATACCTTTTTTGTTATCGGGGAGAAATACTTAAAAGATAGCCTGCTTTTTGGGGGTAAGACATGGTTATGTAAAATTTCTATTCACTTAAACCCTCTCGGTGGCCATCCTCTAGTGCGACTGAGAGGGTTCCGGGATCTCCTGTGGAACACTCCTTAACCCTCTGCGCTGAACTTCCGTGCGACCCCTGCAATGCATTTTTGTGCCTTCGCAATGTTCCACAATTCTTTTTTGTGATTTTTGTCTTTACAGGCCATGTCAATACCATAGAGCCTTTTAGAGGGTTTTAGAAACGAGTTGGCAAAATAGTTAGTTATTGTTAGTAGTGAATACTTAAATGGGTTACGCATAAATAGAAGCGACAATCGAGACCAGTCTCCTAAGTTCTAGTAATCATAAGCACGCTCTATTGTTACAAACTTCCTGCCTCGCACAGCCGCGTTGTGGAATGGTCTGTCCTCGGCGGTATTTCCAAACCGCTACGAATTCTTCAAGAAGCGAGCTTTTCTATTCCTTAAAGGCCGGCAACGCATTTGCAGTTCTTCGAGTGTTGCAAATGTCCACCTCGGTTATCTACCCGCTCGTTTGCCTACTTCTCTTATAAAAAAAATACATTTATACATAATCGCTATATCCAAGGGCCTATCACAAAATCTTGTCGATTATTTACGAAAGGATTTGACATGGTCCCTTTATCATATCTCAATCGATGTCCGTTGAATTGTTGTCACTTAATAAAAGTACTTGTAAATATGTGACGTGTTTTTACAGGATATTCGTGAATTTTACGATCTTAGTCATAAATAAGGCAAAGCGTCAAACTTTATGTTCCGGCACTTAATTTGCGACATAAAATATAAGAATAACAATTTTTATGTAAGCGTTTTATGTCTTATTACAAATGCAAAATACTGAATACATTTATGCTTAAGTCAATGTTTATTTTGTAACTCAGACCTGGTACCGAGATTATAAAATTTAAGAGCT
This sequence comes from Papilio dardanus tibullus, assembly GCA_013186455.1. Taxonomy (NCBI): domain Eukaryota; kingdom Metazoa; phylum Arthropoda; class Insecta; order Lepidoptera; family Papilionidae; genus Papilio; species Papilio dardanus. Next base: position 258,232 of record QDHC01001038.1, on the reverse strand, counting down.
AAACTTTACTAACAAAAACCCATATATGTTTAAGAAAGAAAAGAGTTATATAGTCTCTACACATAATAAGAACGAAAGATAAACATCGAATAATAAATTGAAACCACATATAACAAAATATTATATAAAAAAAATACTACTGATAACACCTCTTAGTACAAATATGAAATGAAACGTCAAAAAAGATGACTCCTTTTGACATATAAAATTATATAAAAAATGTATTTTCAAGAAATACATTATTCTTATCCTTATCCTTACATAGTATAAAACAATAACGCTTTTTTATGTTTGTCCCTATATATGCTTGAATCTTTAAAGCAATGAAACGGATTTTGGTTTGTAATGAAATAACTCAAGATCTACTCGGCCGATTTCAAAAATTCTTTTACCATTAGGAAGCTACATTATCCCCGAATAACATAGGCTATATTTTTTTCCACGCGGACAAAGACGCGCACAACAGCTAATACTGTATAAAATATTATAAAGATGATTTGTATGTATTGAAATAAGTCAAAAACTTACAATATCCCCGAGTAGCATAGGCTATATTTTTTTCCACGCGGACGAAGACGCACGCAACAACTAGTAATTAATATGATTCGTAGCAATGGCGGTGTTCTTGGATTCCTGACAAGTAAAAGTAATAAGACTTGTTTGTATAGTTATTATTTTATATATCTATCCAGCATAGTAAGTACAGCATCGTCACCACTAGTTCACTATATGTCCTCACCGAGGGGCTCGGAGCCTGCCCTAAGGCTCGAATAGGCCATAGTCAACCACGCTGGCCAAGTGCGAGTTGGTAGACTTCACACATATCTTTGAATTTCTTCGCCGATATGGTGCATCACGATGTTTTCCTTCACTGTAACAGCGTCGGGTAAATATGTACATATTAAATGTTCGATGCGGGATTCGAACTCGTGATCTGCAGATTACAAGTCAATAGTTAAACCCCTGAGCCACCGACTGGTGCAGCATACTTTCAAATTATTGTGTATGAGCGGTAGTATCATACATTTAACTATAGCTATATAAATTGAAAGTATAAAGTTCAAATAAAAAGTTCAGTGAGGTATTGAGGTCTTTGCGCCAGTCAACGCCCTCTCTCCGCTAAGTTATTCATCGCGCTTTTCAACAGCGACCGACATTCTCAGATTTAGGGCTGGAGGTTATGACTACAAAGTTAAAGTTGCATTCATTTAATACCCGTTGAAACTATAATTAGTTTTTTTTTATATTACAAAGTGGCAAACGAACAAGCGGTCGCCTGGGTTCGACAAAAAAGCGACCGCTGCTAATAGACATCTGCAATTGCAGATGCGTTGCCTACCCATATAGTTTTCTAGTATGTTTTTTATTACCTAAGATTTTCATTTTGTTACATATGTTAAGTTAAGCACTAAGAAGTAAGAGTCCTGGGGGTTACCCCATGCGCTACAAAGCAATTCGATTGCGAACATCAAAAATGTATGGAACTGACAACCACGTTCGATAACTCACACGTTCCAAACACATGACTCATAGAATGTCATTGTCAGTTTCGTACATTTATTCCTAAATAAACGTGTTTCGATTTTTGATGTTTTATCCTTAGGCTATTAAAAGAATTAAAAAAAATATTAGAATTCATAGGGAACTTACTATGTCTTTTTGATCCCGCACGGACGATGTCGCAGGCAACAGCTAGTTATCCATAAATAAAAAGTACGAACAATTCATTTTATTAAATAAGAACAAATATTTGAAAAGTAGTAATAAAGATCAAATGGGAATATTTTGTTTGTAATAAAATGTACGAACAAGACGGTCAAAGGATTTCAAAAAATTTAATAACCCGACATCGGATAGAGCTTTGATGTATAGAAATTCTTTCTTGCACTTTGTTCTGTTTTATTTTAGATCTAAGAAATATTTGAGTTAAATGGTATTTGGAACTACTGCAGTATTTGTAAAGCCAAGAACACTGCTAATAATAAAAAGTGTGCAACTTAATGAACTTAATTATTACGTATATGAACTTCACACTTATTTTTTGATTTAGCTTAGTCAGAAAAGAAGTTAAAGAATTCATAAAATAATAATTAAACATCTACGTGCTACGCGTTGTAGCACACTGCTACGAGAGCTACGAGTGCTACGAACACGCAATTTATCTGCTTTCTTTTATAACTTTAACTTTAAAAAGAACACTTATTTAAGTTTTCTTTCTTTTGTTTGAAACTCTCTTTGGCTTTTTAATTTATTATACATATTTTATATGTAAAAAATCTTCACTCGCAAAGTCAAGATTTATTCCAAATAGCTTTAAGGTTTTGTTATTATTTAAGGCTGCTATATAAAGCCAAAGGATCCGTTTTACTGAATGCTTTATGAAATTCCGAATCTCGGTCCCTTATTTAAATCAATGATAGTATTCAGGCGTCCCTTTTACTCTTATTTTATAGGAAGGATGCATATTGTATTTTATCTTTTTTCCGCCGTCTCGATTCCCTTTTATATTTGAGGCGTATGTTTTTTTAAGTTGGTTTCTTTATATTATAACTTAATATTGCAAGTAGAAAAGTTTCATGCTTGCCTTCGAGATTCGACTGACCTATATCACTACATAGTATAAAACAAAGTCGCTTTCTCTGTCCCTATATCCCTATGTATGCTTAAATCTTAAAACTACGCAATTGATTTTGATTCCGTTTTCTTAATAGATAGAGTGATTGAAGAGGAAGGTTTATATGTATAACTAACGACCCGCCCTTCGCATGGTGCAATTATTATCAATATAGCTGTTATATACAACGTTGATAATTTGCTGTGAGACTATTTTTTTCAATTCCCCACAGACACAACAGTAGTAGAGCCCGCTTTAATCTAAATCATGGCGCGAATTGGCCGGCTTTCTCGGTGAAATACACCATACAGAAGACAGGCGTCAAATGGAAGCTATTCCATGTTTCATTTGACGAGTGTGAAGCCGGAGGCCTAATTTAATCCACTTTCTTTTCCTATCATTTCCTTATTAGGAATTGATGGGAAGAGAAGTGGATTGCCGGGATATGGGGCGCATAGGAAGTGGTATTATCTTCTTGCTGTGCGTCTCCTCCTCCGTAGATTAAGAGTAGATTCGACTTCGAATTTTTTAGCGAATCCTAGTGGCCACTTGCTCGTTTGCCACTTTGTATTATAAAAAAAAAGATGGAATGACGAGCGACAAGTTACTACTTACTAACTTACGTAGTTCTATATAAATTGGGTTTCATCATCTCCGGTTCTCTTAAGTATACTGCTCGCCTGATACTCGGACATTATGTTCGATACTGCAGTGCATCCTGTGCGGTAAAACCTTTAATGGTTTTACGGCACGCGAGATAAAAGTTGTAAAGAGTGATTTAAAATTCTTTATTTTTTTCTTAATTCCTAAAACACACCTCCTATATTTAGAACTAACCGTTGCTCATGACTACTTCCGTAAGGAATTAAAAAATATAGCCTATATTACTCGGCGATAATGTAGCTTTCTAACGGTGAAAGAATTTTTGAAATTGGCCGAGTAGTTCTTGAGTTATTTCTATAGATACAAAAGTAAAAATTGGTCCACTTTAAAATAAGAGTATAGATTAATAAATAGAAATCGTCGATGTGGACGGAAACCCAAGATCATAGCATGTTTTTATGAATATTTTTTAGTAATAAGAACGCATAGTAATATTAAGAGCTATATTTACACTAAAGGAAGACTAAATTCAACACACACAATAAAAAAATGCAAATATTACCTACCTAAAACTTAGATAACCGAGAATCATTCTTTGGTCCAGGCATACAACCTTCTTAAGCGAAAATCCTGATTAGAGAGAAACCTCTATAAGAGAGACAAAATATCTCTAGCTTGTTCTGATNCAAACTTTCACATGTTTTCCTGTTCTTAATTAACATATATAAACTATGATTTTAACTATTTAACTTATGTAATCATTAACTTCGTAACATATTTTTTTTACTTTCCTTTGTTGTCACTAAAGTATAATATTTATGTTGGTACGTCGTGATTCTTAAAGGCCAGCGGGCTGTCGTGGCCCGAGAAAAAACGCAACGCCTGCTGTCCGCTGTTCTGTCCTGACATAGCGAGCTGGCGGCGCACTGTGGATGCCCTCTGCCCCACTTTGGGGGTATAGGACTCTAATGTGTGTATGTGTGCTTCTTAGTATTTTAAATGTGAATGTTTTTATGTATATACGGATGTTTTTTAGAAGGTCAACAACGGTTGTATGGATCTGGATGTTTGGTATAGAATTTTATCTAGAAGAAACCAAAGCTACTAAGCTTTTTACCATATCAAGTATATAGGTAATAGAATTTTTATCTCGCGTAGACGAAGTCACGAACCACAGCTAGTACCTAATATCTAAAGTATAACGTAATTTAAAAAAAATATTAAAAAAAATAATAATATCTACAATGAATCGTAATCAAAGTTCCAAAATCATTTCGACTCTTTTAAATTATCGCCAATTTAAGACCCAAAATAAAGTGAGTCTGTCAGAACCATAGATTAAAAAAGACAGATGAGACCTGACATGTCATACTGACAGCGACTGAAACACATTTGTACGAAATATACATAACGTGACAAAGACAGTGACATAGATATTTGGTCCATTTCTCCGTATGCCATTTTGTTGGTTTGGGTCTTGAAAGACCACAACATACCTATGACGTAGTCTAAGGGATTTTTTGTCCCTCATCCGTATACACAATAGCCAATTCTATATCCTTCTCTTTCTACGGTCAGAACATTTGCTTTTGAAAGCGAGTTTTTATGTTCACTCGTAAAACTGCCGACTACATTATCTACTTTAAGCGCCCGCTCTATTGTCCCACGTTTATATCACATAACACTTTGATGAAATCTAACAAAGAGATCCTAGCTTTATAGATTAAAAAAAACCTACAAAATCTAAGCTTGCGAATACGTAAATGTAACTAGATGGCGCTGTCCTTAATGTTATTAATACTTTAATTACATAATAACGAATTTGAAACAAAAAAAATCAAGTTTGAACCACTAAATAACAATACGAGTTTTACTACAAAAACCTTTTTCATCATTCAATCTACAAGCAAATATGTTTTAATATAAAACAGTAACAATGAAATAATAATAACAAATAGCGGTTCAATTACAAACGAATGTTTGCAATTGTATTCACTTCAACGGACAAACGTTCGATATTTGCTTACAAGCGCTCAGTTGCACTTTATGCAGCGCTGCGACCGCTTTAACAATTCATCGTTCGTTTGTTTATCAAGCTAACATCGCTTTACAGCGCGAATTCGGCTTAAATTATCATCTCCTGTCCTTTTCCCAACGGAGGATCGATCTACACTAATATTATAAAGAGGAAAGATTTATATTTTTTGTATATATTGAAATAACTCAAGAACTACTAGGCCGATTTTGAAAATTCTTTCACCGTTAGAAAGCTACATTATCCCCGAGTAAAATATGTTAATTTTTTTCAAAATTCCGCTGTGATAAGTTGCAACAGCTAGTAAAATATAAAACCACTACTTTATACTATAATAAGTTCCAAGTCTTTAGACAAATATCTGAGAAGTAATTCAAAGGTATGAGTGAGAACAACTAACACACATTGAACCAGCGTGGTTGATTACGCCTAAACTCTAACCGCTTTATTCCGAAACGAGAATCAGCGTATTTTACTGTTGTACTTTCTACGTTTGGTTCATATTTCATGAAATGTATTCCAAATTACAGAACATCCTTGTTCCTGGTACTTTTTATGATACATAATTTGGTCCAATGAGACCCCTAGTCTTATTAAGTTCCGAGTGTCCTCTAGTATCGTATAAGAACGACTTATTGGTCCTAATTTATCGCAGTACTTTATACATTTTTTTCGGAAAAAGGGGTAATATGTTGTACATTTTGAATGTTACGTTGAAACGTAGCTTTATAAACACACGTGTGTTTTTGAAGTAACAAATATTGAACAGATAATTAATTACTCCTAGAATTTATTTAATTAATTTAATATAATACCTAAAACAAACAATAATATTCTAATTTCAAAATTATTTAATAAATATTAATTTAAACAGAGTATAAAATAATTAACAAATAATTTAATTAAAATATATATTCTAGATATAGATAATATTTCAGCTAAACGTAATTAATTATGACATAATAATATAAATTAAATTATCATCAAAGCGTAGATCAAATACCATATTATATTACTGATAATTTCCAATTTGAGTTATGACCCGATTTAATACTAGCTTTAGCCCGCAACTCCGTCCGCGCGTAATTAAAAAAAATCGTAGTACCTATGTTCTTCCAGACTTTCCCAACTGCCCTGTAGTCTCGGGCTATAATAGGGCTAC